>CM066313.1:16044136-16119136 GCA_033807775.1 Saussurea involucrata
AGTAAGGCCGGTAATATTCGACCGAAGATGTGTCCAGAGTGGTACGTCGTGATCTACGAGTACCCATTCAAGATAGGATTACACTGGCCATATTCGCCTCTAGCCAAGGCGTTAATGTGCGAGTTTTACTTGTCGCTAGGTCAACTGATGCCCCAATTCTGGAGAGTCATACAGGTCATCGAGCGACTTACCGTGAATTGGGAGTCGCTGATGAACGTGACAGACCTGCTGACGGCTTACTAGGTCAAGAAAGACACATATCGCCGCTACAGCTTGTTTTCCAAACACAAGGGCGATCGTACCTTGGTCTTGAAAACTGCGGTCAACGACCGCAAATGGAAGACCAGGTACATACTCGTACGGGTAGCGACGTTGGACTCTGACAGTGACTGGATCAGGTCCAGTTGGAACATGGTAGGTGAGACTTTTTAGCTCTGGTCGAGCGTTTTCATTGCCTTTATCACTTTGTCTCTTAACTAATCCTCTTTCTCTTATGTTTTTAGACATTAATTTCGACAAGGTGAAGCCCAACGACGACTCCAAGGCTAAGATCGAGAAGTTCTTGGAGATCAGCACTGACGATCGATCGTTCGTCACACGTCATTTCATAGACGAGGACGACGACTTAGTCTTCTTGAGCGAGAGACTTCAGGGGAGTTGAGAGGAGGAGGAGGAAGAGAAGACAGAGGAGGAAGAGGAAAAAGAAGAGGAAGAGGAGAAAGAGGAGGAGGTAGAGATGACTGGTAAGTGTACTCTACTCTGCTCGACTTGCTCTTTCCACTACTTCAATTATTTGATCGTCTTCCTTTCTTATTTTGCAGAAGAATCCCAGCCGAAGGTGTCGTCTGCGAAGGCCAAGAGGGCGGCCCAAGTCGAATTAGCTCGCAAGGCGAGGGAAAAGAGGACGGAGGCCCCGACAACTGGGTAGGGTGCCTTAAAAAGAAAAGAGGCCCCGACAACTGGGTCGGGGGTCCCAAAGATGACAAGGACGACGGTCCTGAGGGAACCGTCTTCGAAGGTAAGTGACTCGTCGAGAGTCGTTAGTCCTGAGAAGGCGAAGGCGGCGATCGCGACTTCTGAGAAGGCGAAGATGTCTTCCGACGCGATTGATGCGGCGTTGGTTGATCCGGCACTTCAGGTGAAAAAGACGACGCATGCGTCTGCGACGTCGTCCCGTCCAGCGGCCGACGAGGGCAAGGGTCATGCGACCAAGGATAAGGAGGTCACGACGGTTAATTTTACATTGCCGTCGGACTTCCTAGCTGACAACGTCCTAGACGGGACGAAATTGTTTCCGCATCTGGGGAAGTATCAGCTCCCATCTTTCGAGGAGCGTTTTCGAGGGGTCTCCGTCGAGGATACGGGAGCTCATGTTGCCGGACGGGCGTTCATGGTAGGTCTTTCTTTCAAGACTTGTTTTGTTTTATCGATGTTTAATTTGTCGAATGCTTTCTAACAATATTTTCCATGTTTTTTCAGACGTTTCAGTCTTCTCTGACCCAAGTGCCAAAACGACATAGATAGAAGGCCTAGTGTCTTATGCTCTTAAGAGGGAGGATGCGGCGTTAGAGAGGGAGAAGTCTGCTAAGGAGCGTGTCGAGGGTCTGTCGGTACGACTCGACGACGCTCTGGATGAGCTGGAAGCCGTTGGTCACGCGAGGGATGAGGCGAGCTCTCATCTAAAGCAGTCCCTATCTTTGATGTACGACCAAAGGGAGGAGCTAGAGGGGATGAAGGAATCCTTGGCTATGAAGGAAAAAGAAGCCGAGGAGTCTAAGTCCAAGGTGGCAAGCTTAGAGAAGGAGGTCGAGGAACTGAAGGACGAGGTTAAGTCCATCTTTGCTTTTGCTCGAATCACTGCGCGGGCAGCTATCATGCGACGCCACCTATCGGGCAAGAATCCCCTGGCCTCGGCTTCGGATGAGCTGGACCTCTTCTACAGGGAGGTTGGGACCGAGAGAGATCTCGACTCGGACGATGAGAAGGAGGTCGAGGAGTAGGAAGAAGGTCCTTAGGGCGAGGCGTCAGGCAAGGATGTGACTGACGCTCCTCCCCAGCCTTAGAAAATATCTTTGTTATTTTCTTGCCGCTCGACCGTTGGTGGTCGAGTTATTTGGGATGTAAATGACAGTTTATTCAATGAATGAAACTCAAATTTCTTTTGGACTTGTGTCTTATACATTTTGTGAATAAATACAACATCAATTGTGCAATTCACTAAGTATAGAATGAACAAGAAATCGTGTGACTTAGGCATCCATAGTAATACATAAGTCGTAAGACTTTCAAATCGTGTTGGCAAACATAAGCACATGCGATCACAGCATTCATTCAGAACATGAATTCTTTAGAAAACTGAAATCATGGGGTCGTTAGACCTTGTGGTCGTACGACTAGATCATATGATGAACTTGAATCACGCATTCCTGCGATAGGATAATCGAGTTATAGACCCAATCGCTTATGTCGTGCGATCCTGCGAGACTAAAGTCGTGTAGTAGACATAGCAACTTATGTCGTGCGATCTGCGATAAAACAATGTTAGAGGTTGGTCGTTGGCTAGCCAACGACCCTCCGATGCTTAAGTCAGTAATTGTCGTGATAAAAAATCGTATAAAAGAAGGAAAAGGACTTAGAAAGAATACCTTCTCAGATTTACCTTCTCAAATTTTTCTTGTTTAAAGGGTTGGGGGTATTTGCCCCTCGTCATTTATCTCCCTATTACTTTCAGGAGCAAATAGGTTTAAGTGACGGATTGATACTGAGTTTTTGGGAATTGACGCCAAGGTCTATGTCGACCATGTCTTCGTGCGACCAGGCAAAACAGTCGGTATGTTCCTGCAAGAAAGACATTAGTTTGTCTTTAGGGATAGAAAGACGAACCTGTCAAGACCTTATGATCAGGCCTGCTCTGGTCCAGAATGACTCCCTCAACCCGTGACCGCGAAACGGCCTACTTCTGCGGCTTCAGGGTGGTCTTATAGCAGTCACGGATGACTTTTGGCTCACTTTTAATTTCTTGAATTCCCCACGGCGTAGGAAACTTCATAGTCTGATGATACGTCGAGGGAACGACTTTCATTTCATGGATCCACGGTCGACCTAAGATGATGTTATAGGCCGACGCGCAATCAATGACGCTGAACTTCGTCTGCTTATTGATTCCACCTGCATAGACAGGCAGGGTAATTTCCCCAAAGGTACTCGTCGCGTCTCCATTAAAACCGACCAAGGTTGTCGAGCGTCGGGTGATTTCCGATCGATCGATTCCCATGGCTTTGATGGTATCAAGGAAGATGACGTTTGCTGAACTGCCTCCATCGACCAAGACTCGTCGAGTTAAACAATTACCAATCGTGAGTTGAATAATCAACCCGTCATGATGCTTTTGATACGAGTCGTCGAGGTCGTCTTGGTCGAACGTGATTTTCATGGTTTCTAACTCCAGATCTCCATTGGGTCTCGATGAGCGCGGGATAGGCCGATCGTCAGGTGCCTGGCTGGCATGACGTTTGGCCGCAGAGTATGTCAGACCACATACGTCAGACCCACCAGTTATGCAATTGACGACCTTCGTGTGATCGGGAGTCGACGGTCGAGCATCGTTAGATGGAGTAACGACGTCGTCGATGATACTCTTGAGATTTCCCTTCGGGACGTGATATGCCAGCTCCCTTTTGAGAGATATGCAGTCGCCCGTCATATGACCGTGGTCGACGTGGAAGTCACACCACTTTGATTTGTCTTTCTTATCGTCATCTTGGTCGGACTTCTTTGGCCACCGGATGGTCTCTTGGATGGTCTTTAGAGCTTCGACCAAGTCCTTAGTAGTCCCTTTGAATCGGTAGGAGGATATCTTAGGGTACTGAGGAAATTTGGTCGCAGTCTTGGATTCCGCTTTCGTCTTGAATCAGACGTTCGAAATTGGTCGCACAGGCTCTGACTTGGATGCTGCCCTTATTTTAAATTTTGGCTTCTTCATACCAAGCAACCTCTTGTCGTCGGTATGCTTACGACGAAAGGCGGCATCATCTTCTACCCTCATATAAGCAAGCGTTCTGGCTCGGACGTCTTCGAAGTTTTCCGGGGGATACTTGGTCAGATCGGTGTATAGACCCGAATTATCGTCTAGACCACGCTTGTAGGCTTCGATCGCGGTCTTGACGTCATAGTTATGGACACTGATCATTTTTGCATTGAACCTATTGAAGTAGCTTCGAATGGATTCATTGGTCTTCTGCACGACATAATACAGGTCGTTGGTCTGCTTCTCCATCTTGCGACTACTGGTGGATTGCTGGGAGAACTGGTTGACCAACTCAGCGAACGACCCGATGGATTTGGGTTTGAGGTTGATCAACCTCAAACCCAAATCCATCGGGTCGTTCGCCGAGTTGGTCAACCAGTTCTCTCAGCAATTCGCCAGTAGTCGCAAGATGGAGAAGCAGACCAGCGATTAGTACTATGTCGTGCAAAAAGCTGGAGAGTCGATCCGAAGTTATTTCAATAGATTCAATGCAGAGATGATCAGTGTCCGCAACTATGATGTCATGACCGCGATCGAAACCTATAAACGCGGTCTAGACGACAGTTCAGGTTTGTACACCGATTTAACCAAATATCCCCCAGAAAACTTCGAAGACGTCCGAGCCAGAACCCTTGCTTATATGAGGGTAGAGGATGATGTTGCCTTTTGTCGTAAGCACACCGACGACAAGAGGTTGCTTGGCATTAAGAAGCCCGAATTCAAAATAAAAGCAGCATCCAAGTCAGAGCCTGTGCGACAAACCTCGAACGTCCGGTTCAAGACAAAGGCGGAGTTCAAAACCGCAAACTCTACCAAGTTCCCTCAGTACCCTAAGATATCCTCTTACGGATTCAAAGGAACTACTAAGGACTTGGTCGAGGCCCTGAAGACCGTCCAGGCGACCATCCAATGGCCAAAGAAGTCCGAGCAAGACGACGATAAGAAAGACAAATAGAAGTGGTGTGAATTCCACGTCGACCACGGTCATATGATGGACGATTGGATAGCCCTAAAAAAGGAGTTGGCATATCATGTCCCGAAAGGCAATCTCAAGAATATCATCGACGATGTCGCTACTCCAGCTAACAACGCTCGACCGCCAACTCCCGATCACACGAAGGTCGTCAATTGCATAACTGGTGGGTCTGACGTATGTGGTCTGACGTACTCCGCGGCCAAACGTCACGCCAGCCAGGAACCTGACAACCGGCCTATCCCACGCTCATCAAGACCCAAAGGAGATCTGGAGTTAGAAGCCATGAAGATTTCGTTCGACCAAGACGACCTCGGAGATTCGTATCAAAAGCATCATGACGGGTTGATTATTCAACTCACGATTGGTAATTGTTTAACCTGGCGAGTCTTGGTCGATGGAGGCAGTTCAGCGAACGTCGTCTTCCTTGATACCATTAAGGCCATGGGAATCGATCGATCGGAAATCATCCGACGCTCGACAACCTTGGTCGGTTTCAACGGAGACGCGACGAGCACCTTTGGAGAGATCATCTTACCCGTCTATGCAGGAAGAATCAACAAGCAGACAAAGTTCAGCGTCATCGACTGTGCGTCGGCCTATAACATCATCTTAGGTCGACTGTGGATCCATGAAATGAAAGTCGTTCCCTCGACGTATCATCAGAATATGAAGTTCCCTACGCCGTGGGGAATCCAAGAAATCAAAAGTGAGCCAAAAGTCGCCCGTGATTGCTATAAGACCACTCTGAAGCCGCGAAAATAGGTCGTCTAGCAATCACGGGTCGAGGAAGTCATCCTGGACCAAAGCAAGCCTGATCATAAGGTCTTGACAGGTGCGTCTTTCTATCCCTACCTTAGAGACAAACTAATGTCTTTCTTGTAGGGACATACCTACTGTTTTGCCTGGTCGCACAAAGATATGGTCGACATAGACCTTGGCGTCGATTCCCAAAAACCCAGTGTCGATCCGTCATTTAAATCTATTTGCTCCTGAAAGGAATAGGGTGATAAATGACGAGGGGCAAATACATACACCCCTTAAAACAGAAAAAATAAAAATCTGAAAAGGTATTTTTTCTAAGTCCTTTTCTTCCTTTCATACGATTTTTTATCATGACAATTACTGACTTAAGCATCGGAGGGTCGTTGGCTAGCCAACGTCCAACCTCTGACATTGCTTTATCGCAGGATCGCACGACATAAGTTACTAAGTCTATCATATGGCATCAGTACACTTTCGCAGGATTGCATGACATAAGCGATCATGTCTATGACTCAATTATTCTATCGTAGGAACGCATCGCTCAAGTTCATCGTACGATCTAGTTGTACGATCGTAAGGTCTAAACGACCATCAGATCTAAGTTGTTTAACTTAGAAGAAATTCATGTTCTGAACGAATGCTGTGATCGCATGTGCTTATGTTTGCCAACATGATTTAAAAGTCTTATGACTTATGTATTACGATGGATGCCTAAGTCGCACGATTTCCTTTTCACTCTATACTTGGTGAATTTCACAATTGATGTTGTATGTATAAAACACAAGTCGAAAAGAAATTTAAAAACTTCATTCATTGAACAAACTGTCATTTACATCTAAAACAACTCGACCACCAACGGTCGAGCAGCAGGAAACAAAAATAAAAAAGATATTGTCTAAGGCTGGGGAGTCGCGTCGGTCGCGTCCTTGCCTGACACCTCGCCCTGGAGACCTTCCTCCTCCTCGACCGCCTTCTCATCGTCTGAATCGAGATCTCTCTCGGTCCCAACTTCCCTGTAGAAGAGATCCAGCTCGTCCGACGCCGAGGACAGGGGATTCTTGCCCAAAAGGTGGTGTCGCATGATCGCCGCACGCGCAGTAAGTCAAGCGAAAGCGAAGTTGGACTTAACTTCGTCCTTCAGCTCCTCAACTTCTTTCTCCAAGCTCGCCACCTTGGACTTGGACTCCTCAACTTCTTTTCCCTTCATAGCCAAGGATTCCTTCATCCCTTCCAACTCCTCCCTTTAGTCGTACATCAAAGATAGGGACTGCTTTAGACGAGAGTTCACCTCATCCCTCGCATGACCGACGGCTTCCAACTCGTTTAAAGCATCGTCGAGTCGCACCGACATCTCCTTTTCCCATCCCTTAGCGGACTTCTCCCTCTCCAACGCCGCGTCCTCTCTCTTAAGAGCGCAGGACACGAGATCCTCGATCTTTGACGTCTCGGCGTGCAGGGCCAAAGAAGATTGGAACGTCTGAAAAAACGCAAGACACATGATTAAGCAAACATTCGACTAAGATAAACAACGATATCATAATCTAAGTCTTGAAAGAGAGACTTACCATGAATGCCAGTCTGGCAACGTGCGCACTCGTATCCTCGACGGAAACCCCTCTAAAACGCTCCTTGAAAGACGGGAGTTGAAACTTCCCCAGATTGGGAAATAATTTTGTCCCGTCTAGGAAGTTGTCAGCTAAGAAGTCCGACGGCAATGTAAAATTAACCGTCATGACTACCTTCTCCGCGTTCGTATGACCCTTGCCCTTGTCGGCCGCTGTACGGGTCGACGTCACAGGCGCAGACGCCATCTTTTCCGCCTGAAGCGCCGGGCCGAATGACGTCGCGTCGATCGCGTCGGAAGACACCTTCGTCTTCTCAAGAGTCGCGATCGTCGCCTTCGCCTTTTCAGGACTAACGACTCTTGACGAGCCGCCTACCTTCGAAGACGGTTCCCTCAGGACCGTCGTCCTAGTCTTCTTTAGGATCCCCGACCCAGTTGTCGGGACCTCCTGTAATACCCCGGGTAAGTTCGTTAGTTAAATCCTAGTTCCGTTAAATTTAGTTAACTTTAAAGTTGGATGTTTAGGGTAAGTTTGGGTTAATTTATAAGTTAAGGGTGTTTGGGTCATTATTGAGAAGTTCAAGATCTATATGGTAAGTATGGATAGATATTATCCCTTAAGCTATATCCAGATATTTTCATTTACAGCAACTGTCCAGAAACATTAGAGTGTGTGAGTGTGTGTTTGTGAGGCAAAAGAAGAGAAAAGAAGAAAGCTAGGGTTAAGGCTTCAATTGGATTGCTTGGAAACGATTTAAGGTATGTTCCCTGTGTATTTTGTGTTGGTAATTACTAGTTAATGGTTCCTATCGGAGTAGAAACACTGATTTCGTATCTGGGTTAGTTCTGTTGATTTCAGGCTAAAAATAGGGATGAACAGCAGCAGTTTCCGGACACCATGAATGTGTTCGGGTGGTTTGGTTGGTAGTGTCCGGGTAATATAGCTGTGGTGTTCGGATGATGTTTAAAGGTGTCCGGACAAGTCAAATGTCCGGATAAATCGTGTTGTCCGGATTAGTCTTGCTGTCCGGATTACTGAGGTTGTCCGGAAAAGTCATGTTGTCCGGAAAAGGTGGTGTTGTCCGGGTTGTTTGGGTTGTCCGGATACTTTAGCTGTTTTGGTCACTTTTGAGGATTTGAGTTATCTAGAGTCCTTGGTCTTCTACTATGTTTTATGTGATCAGTTAGTAAGGGGATATTTGTATTTAATCTATTTACAGACTCTGTGGATTGGGATTGATAGACTGAATCTTTGGAAAAGGCTTGGAAGCGTATTTTAAGAATTCGAGGTGAGTTTTACTTTAAAATTATTTTCAACTGGAATACATACGTATGGTTTGGGAATGTGATAATTAGTGATTAATGTGCTTATATGTATGGTGTACGTGATTGATAATATATTGAGATATATGTTGTGTTTATATTGCACGAAACGAGTATAGGGGAGCCGAATTATTGTTCGGCGGGGCTGTATGGAAATACAGCGGGGCTGCATGAAATTGCAATGGAGCTGTAGGTAATTGCAGCGGGGCTGTATGTAATTACAGTGGAGTCGATTGTATTGTACAGTGACGATGATTAGTTGGCTTGCTACCGACTAATGTGGCCAGGGGAAAGAAGATGAGATGAGGAGAGATACACGGTGCACGAGTCCTAATGTGGTATTTATATACGTGTGGTATATGCGTGCTTATACGAAAGGTTTTATGTAAACTATTTTGATACAAAGTATTATGTGAAAAGAGTTTTATATTGATTTTGGAAAAGACCGGGATTAACTCACTAGACCCGTTTGGTCTAACCCTCATTTTGTTTTCAAAAATATGTTTTCCAGGTTAAGGATCGGCAGGAGAGGATGAAGTGTAGGAAACTTTTGATGGATGCTGATTAGGAAGCTTTTATATATTTTGTAATGTCAAGACTAATGAGACCGTACTTGGTTTGTGATGTATCTTTATATTGAATGTAATGAAGTTATGCAATGTATGTTATTTGTTGTATGTTTGGGAAACCGGGTTGTTACAAATGGTATCAGAGCCCTAGTTTAAGGGATTTAGGTATTTATACCCGTACCTATACTTAAACTGCATGTGAAGTAGGATGTCCTTGATATATTAGAACCTTGGAATGCTAAGTATAAAAGGTAGAAGGAACATCATGTAAGGTAATTTCAGATTACACTTGGCCAGTGTAATTGTGATCTTACAGGTACATGTTTGAACTGGAATACCTTGTTATATGGGGTATGTGCTTATGTGTATGTTAACCTTGTTTAAATCTACAGAATGGCAAGCGGAACACGAAATTCGAATCGAGGAGGAGGAAGAAATCCGAATAGAACTAATCCGCCAATAAGAATTGGGGGCAGAGTCGGAGGTAGAACTGGGGTTAGGACTGGAGGCCGAACTGGAGGCAGAACTCAGCAACAAGATACATAGTTCGTTATGAGAGGTGATTTAATGGCAGAGATGGGAAGGCTACAAGCCAGTATTCAGGCAATGTTTGATCAGAATCGTCACGGTGAAGCTGAAACACCGGATCCTGAAACGGAAGCTGAAATGCCAATTACACCAACTGTTGTACAGGTGCCAAGGAGGTGCGACTACAAAATGTTCTTAAGATGTAGACCTCTGACCTACTCTGGGGACAGGGATCCCGTGAATGCGATGAAATGGTTGAAGGAGATAGAAGCTATCTTTAAGACGAGCAAGTGCGCCGAAGAAGATAAAGTATTATATGGAGCAGCAATGTTAAAGGGGGATGCATTATACTGGTGGGAAGCTCATATTCATTCTGAAGGATCTGAAATATACTCCACTTTCTCTTGGAAGGAATTCGTTATAGCATTTAAGAAACAGTTTTGTTCCCAAGCCGCAGTTAAACAATTGGAAGGAGAGTTTATGAATTTGAGGCAAGGAAATTTATCAGTTAGGGACTATACTGCCCGTTTTCTGGAAAAGTCACGTTTCGCAGAATACTATGTGGCCACAGAGGCAATGAAGACAGAAAGGTTTATTTTCGGGTTAAATTCGGAAGTCAGAAAGTTAGTGACTGCAACAGGACCTGATAACTTCTCAGCCGCAGTAAATGCCGCGGAAAATGTAGAACGAGATATTAAGAGAGATGCAAATGATAAGAGTGCTGGGAAAAGAAAATCGGAAGAGATGACACATGATTCAACGGAGTACGAAATTCAGAGGTTCGATAGTCGCCTACCTTTTAGACCAAATGAAAAACTATGTCCAAAATGCAATTGCGTACATCAAGGAAATTGTTATGTTGATCCTAGAAGTTGTTACAAGTGTGGAAGGGCTGGACACGTCGCTAAGAATTGTCGCGCAAATCGATTTTGTTTCGTTTGCAATTCCCCTGATCATATTCAGTCAGACTGTCCACAATGGAAGGTACGACAGGGTAGTACAACGGGGAAACCAATAAGTGTCAGGACGGGAGAGATACAAGGGTCTGAAGAACTGAAAGCAAAGGGACGAGTATTCCAAATGACAACGCAGGATGAGGAGGAAATTCCGGATGAGGATACAAGTACATTTCTAATAAACTCTATACTTGCTAAGGTGTTATCTGACTTCGGTGCGAAGTGGTTCTTGGTATTTCTGTGCTTATATTGCTGATCTGTGTTAGAGACATAGGTGGGTGTGGGGTGGCTATTCATTTAGTTTCTATGGTTTTGATTGAGTTCGAAGTAGTAGTGATAAGTATTCTTACCTTTTCACTTAACCGAATTCCAGGACGGAATTCTTTTGAGGGGGAGATGATGTAATACCCCGGGTAAGTTCGTTAGTTAAATCCTAGTTCCGTTAAATTTAGTTAACTTTAAAGTTGGATGTTTAGGGTAAGTTTGGGTTAATTTATAAGTTAAGGGTGTTTGGGTCATTATTGAGAAGTTCAAGGTCTATATGGTAAGTATGGATAGATATTATCCCTTAAGCTATATCCAGATATTTTCATTTACAGCAACTGTCCAGAAACATTAGAGTGTGTGAGTGTGTGTTTGTGAGGCAAAAGAAGAGAAAAGAAGAAAGCTAGGGTTAAGGCTTCAATTGGATTGCTTGGAAACGATTTAAGGTATGTTCCCTGTGTATTTTGTGTTGGTAATTACTAGTTAATGGTTCCTATCAGAGTAGAAACACTGATTTCGTATCTGGGTTAGTTCTGTTGATTTCTGGCTAAAAATAGGGATGAACAGCAGCAGTTTCCGGACACCATGAATGTGTCCGGGTGGTTTGGTTGGTAGTGTCCGGGTAATATAGATGTGGTGTCCGGATGATGTTTAAAGGTGTCCGGACAAGTCAAATGTCCGGATAAATCGTGTTGTCCGGATTAGTCTTGTTGTCCGGATTACTGAGGTTGTCCGGAAAAGTCATGTTGTCCGGAAAAGGTGGTGTTGTCCGGGTTGTTTGGGTTGTCCAGATACTTTAGCTGTTTTGGTCACTTTTGAGGATTTGAGTTATCTAGAGTCCTTGGTCTTCTACTATGTTTTATGTGATCAGTTAGTAAGGGGATATTTGTATTTAATCTATTTGCAGACTCTGTGGATTGGGATTGATAGACTGAATCTTTGGAAAAGGCTTGGAAGCATATTTTAAGAATTCGAGGTGAGTTTTACTTTAAAAGTATTTTCAACTGGAATACATACGTATGGTTTGGGAATGTGATAATTAGTGATTAATGTGCTTATATGTATGGTGTACGTGATTGATAATATATTGAGATATATGTTGTGTTTATATTGCACGAAACGAGTATAGGGGAGCCGAATTATTGTTCGGCGGGGCTGTATGGAAATACAGCGGGGCTGCATGAAATTGCAATGGAGCTGTAGGTAATTGCAGCGGGGCTGTATGTAATTACAGTGGAGTCGACTGTATTGTACAGTGACGATGATTAGTTGGCTTGCTACCGACTAATGTGGCCAGGGGAAAGAAGATGAGATGAGGAGAGATACACGGTGCACGAGTCCTAATGTGGTATTTATATACGTGTGGTATATGCGTGCTTATACGGAAGGTTTTATGTAAACTATTTTGATACAAAGTATTATGTGAAAAGAGTTTTATATTGATTTTGGAAAAGACCGGGATTAACTCACTAGACCCGTTTGGTCTAACCCTCATTTTGTTTTCAAAAATATGTTTTCCAGGTTAAGGATCGGCAGGAGAGGATGAAGTGTAGGAAGCTTTTGATGGATGTTGATTAGGAAGCTTTTATATATTTTGTAATGTCAAGACTAATGAGACCGTACTTGGTTTGTGATGTATCTTTATATTGAATGTAATGAAGTTATGCAACGTATGTTATTTGTTGTATGTTTGGGAAACCGGGTTGTTACACCTCCTTTCTTTTTAAAACTCCCGATCCAGCTGTCGGGACCTCCATCCTCTTTTCTCTCGCCTTGCGAGCCAGTTCGACCTGAGCCGCTTTCTTAGACATCACAGACGACATCCTCGGCTGGGATTCTCCTGTAAAACAAGAAAGGAGGACAATCAAATAACTGAAGTAGGAGAAAGAGTAAGATGAGCGAAGTAGGGTACACTTACCAGTTATCTCTACCTCCTCTTCTTTCTCCTCTTCCTCCTCGTCCTCTTCTTCCTCCTCTGTCTCCTCTTCCTCCTCCTCGCCCTCTCGACCCCCTTGAAGTCTCTCACTTAGGAAGACTAAGTCGTCGCCTTCGTCTACCAGATGACGAATGACGAAAGATCGATCGTCAGCACTGATCTCAAGGAACCTCTCGATCTTGGCCCAGGAGTCGTCGTTAGGCTTTACCTTGTCGAAATTAATGTCTAAAAACATAAGGGAAAGAGGGTTAGTCGGGGTACAAAGCAAAATAGATGATAAAAACGCTCGACCAAAGCAAGAGACTCACCCGCCATGTTCCAACCGGACCTGATCCAATCGCTTTCGGTGTCCAGCGTCGCCACCCGCACGAATACATACCTAGTCTTCCATTTTCGATCATTGACTGTGGTCTTCAAACCAAGGTGCGGTCGCCTTTGTGTTTGGAAAATAGGCTGTAGCGACGGTATGTGTCTTTCTTGACCTGATAGGCTGTGATTGTTTGGGCAAAATTTCACCAGTCTCGACCACGACCAGAAAAGGTAAGACACCTGTTATGAGCTATATCTTGTATTAAGATAAGGTACCGACGAAGACCCAAAAAACCTCCGTCGTCCCTCCTAAAAGGTAAGTCGAGAGTTCCTCACGACACTCGACCTCGACGTCGCCTACTTCGCACGAACGTCGCGTAGAATCATGCGACCTCGGCCGACTAACGCGTTATACGACTGTTATATTTGTTCAGTGATTAATGCAGGAGTCAAAGTCGTTAATAGACAATGGCTATAACCGACGAAATCAGTTATGAGCATCTAATCCCACATTGAAGACGACGACCGTTACAACAATCATCAAAAATCTTAATGATTCAATTAAAATCATCCGTAGACTATAAATCCCAAGTTCAATCCTCAGTTTCAGGACATCGAATAACACAGGGAGAGAGATAGAACAAGAGGACCGAGCATCGAACAACAGAAGCAAACACAAACACTCGAAGAATATTCATTCGAAGCAAAGAGATCATTCATAGAAGATCGCTCTCGACGCACGACTCTCACTCTCGACCAACAGTTTACACATTGTTTTCACACACGACGCACACTGTTTTTACATTTCAAACACTTGTACTTTACATTTCGAAGTCTTTCCCTTCATTTGTATTGTAATCTCTGTACGATCGACACCTGGAACACCAAGGACATCGCCCCTGATTGGCGACCATAGTGCAGCGACGACATCCACAGTCGTCCGCAGGTTTTTTCCTCGTTGAGGTTTTTCCTGTGTCATCAAATCCTCTGTCTCATTTACATTTTTGTCTTTGTCGCACGCCTTTGTCGAATGATTCCTTTCTTTAGTTGTTAAAGTCCACATCGACCTTAAGTTATCCCTTTGGTGCGATTTTTGGCATTAACAGTTTGGCGCCATCCGTGGGACCTCATCTAGAGAAAATCTTCGACAAACGTGCGTTTTACTAACGGTTTCTTGGAGTTTTCTTTGTTCTCTGTTGCAGGAAAATGGCAGCCCCTGGAGATCAGCAGCATGTCATTGCCCAGATGTACCAGGAGCTTGAAGTCACTCGAAATCAAATCAACGCCATGGAAGAGCAAAGTCGCAGAGCAGCTGAGGAGATCGCACGGTTAAGGAATCCCTTTGGACCTCAGAATGGTCCTAGGCCATTCGTTCAGAATCCAGGCCAAGGATCGTTCGGTCAGAATGGTCCTCGACCATTCGCGCATAATCCAGGTCCAGGAACAGGTCCGTTCGCTTAGAATCAGCATCCAGGTTCGTTCATGCAGAACCAGCAGCCGGGACCGTTCAATCCAAATCCCCAGTTCGGGATGGTTCCTCCTCAGCACATAAGGCCACCACCCATGCAGAATGGATCGCAGCCATTTCAGAATGGATCGCAGCCATTTCAGAATTGGTCGCAGCCGTTTCAAAATGGATCGCAGCCATTTCAGAATGGATCGTAGCCATTTCAGAATGGGTCGCAGCCGTATTTCGTTCCTTTCAACGGAGACGCAATGGCGCGTCACATGGCAATGGCACCAGTTCAGGAATCAATCCGCAAGCAGGGGCAAATCTCGACCCCAATGACCCCGTCGCCCAGCGATTGAAAATGCTAGAAGATCAGAACGAGTGCGTCCTATCTTTGCTCGCCAAGCTACCTGGGGCAGCCGTGCCCGTTGATGTCAAACCTCGATCAGGATTTCAGGCATCACCCTTCATCGATGAGATCGCGACTGTCGAGATCCCGAAGAAGTACAACGTTCCCGCCTTCACGCCCAAGTATTCGGGAGTGACTGATCCAACAGAGCACGTCGCGCAGTATAAGCAGCTCATGTGAACGATCTCGATCCCACACATGTATCAGGAGGTTTGTATGTGCAAAAGCTTCGGTGCAACTCTCACCGGTCCTGCTTTCCAATGGTTGATCAATCTCAAACCCAAGTCCATCGGGTCGTTCGCTGAATTGGTCAACCAATTCTCCCAGCAATTCGCCAGCAGCCGCAAGATGGAGAAGCAGACCAGTGACCTGTATTATGTCGTGCAGAAGACCAGTGAGTCTATCCGCAGTTATTTCAATCGATTCAATGCAGAGATGATCAGCATTCGCAATTGTGACGTCAAGACTGCAATTGAAGCTTATAAGCGTGGTCTGGACGACAGCTCAGGTTTATACACTGACCTGACCAAGTATCCTCCGGAGAATTTTGAAGACGTCCGAGCTCGAACCCTAGCGTACATGAGAGGTTGTTAGGTGTGAAAAAGCCCGAGTTCAAGACAAAAGCAACTTCCAAAATAGAGCCCGCGTGCAAGATCTCGAACGTCCGATTCAAGACGAAAGCGGAGGCTAAGACTGCGACGAAATTTCCTCAGTACCCCAAGATATCCTCTTATGGATTCAAAGGATCCAATAAAGATTTGGTCGAAGCTCTGAAGACCGCCCATGCGACTATTCGATGGCCAAAGAAGTCCGATCAGGACGACGCTAAGAAAGATAAATCTAAATGGTGCGACTTTCATGTCACCATGGTCACGCGACAGATGATTGCATAGCTCTAAAAAAGGAGCTGGCGTATCACGTCCCGAAGGGCAATTTAAAATACATCATCGACGACGTCGTTACCCCAGCTAACGACGTTCGACCGTCAACCCCCGAGCATGCGAAAGTCGTCAATTGTATCACCGGTGGTTCCGACGTATGTGGTCTGACGTACTCCGCGGCCAAACGTCACGCCAGTCAAGCGCCTGACGATCGGCCTTTTCCGTGTTCATCAAGGCCTAAAGGAGATCTAGAGTTGGAAGCTATGAAGATCGTATTCGACCAAGACGACCTCGGCGACTCGTACCAGAAACATCATGACGGGTTGATCATTCAACTCACGGTTGGTAATTGTTTAACTCGACGAGTCTTGGTCGATGGGGGCAGTTCAGCGAACGTCATTTTCTTTGACACCATCAAGGCCATGGGAATCGATCGTTCGGAAATCACCCGACGTTCGACAACTTTGGTCGGTTTCAATGGAGAAGCGACGAGCACCTATGGAGATATCATCTTGCCAGTCTACGCTTGAGGAATCAACAAGCAGACCAAGTTCAGAGTCATCGACTGTGCGTCGGCCTATACAATCATCTTAGGCCGACCATGGATCCATGAGATGAAGGTCGTTCACTCGACGTATCATCAGACTCTGAAGTTCCCTATGCCGTGGGGAATCCCGGAGATAAAAAGTGAGCCGAAAGTCGCTCGTGATTGCTATAAAACCACTCTGAAGCCGCGAAAATAGACCTTCTATTGTGGCGACTCACGACCACATTTAGTGTATCGTCTTAGAATCGCCACAAGGGGGCAAGATGGTAGCAATAATCAAGACGTCCCACGTAGTTGGGCACGACGCGTCAGAAAAGGTACGTCTTCTAAACCCTTTTCTATTTTTTCATACGATTTTTTAACAACGACGGTTACTGACTTAAGCATCGGAGGGTCGTTGGTTAGCCAACGACCAACCTCTGACATTGTTTATTCCGCAGAATCGCACGACAATAATCAAACGACTCTAGTTTCGCAAGGTCGCACGACATAAACGACCAGGTCTATGACTTGATCATCCTTCTACAGGGGCACACGATTCAAATTAATCGCACGACTTAGTTGTACAATCGCGAAGTCTAACGACCTCATGATCTAAGTTTCTTAACTTAGAAAAATTTCATACTCCGAATGTATGCTTTAGTCGCATGTGCTTATGTTTATATATACGATTTAAAAGTCTTATGGCTTACGTTCCAGTTATTGTGTTACAATAGATGCCTAAGTCGCATGATTCCTTGTATTTTATGAATTTGACAGTCGATGTGATATTTTATAAAACGCAAGTTCAAAAGAAGCCCTAATTTCATTCATCGAATAAACTGTCATTTACAAAAAGCTCGACCACCAACGGTCGAGCAACAAAGAAACAGAAATAAACGAAGATATCTTTCTAAGGTTGGGGAGGGACGTCGGTCGCATCTTTGCTCGACACGTCACCCAGGAAACCCTCCTCCTTCTCCTCGACCTCCATCTCATCATCTGAGTCGAGCTCTCTCTCGGTCCCGACCTCCTTGAAGAACAGATCCAACTCGTCCGACGCTGAGGCCACAGGACTCTTGCCTAGCAAGTGATTTCACATGATAGCCGCTCGAGCAGTGAGTCGAGCAAAGGAGAAGATGGACTTATTCTCATCCCTCAACTTCTTTCTCCTTCATAACCAGGGATTCCTTCATCCCCTCCAGTTTCTCCCTTTGATTGTGCATCACAGATAGGGACTCCTTTAGACGCGAGTTCATATCATCCCTCGCGTGGTCGAGAGACTCCAGCTCGTTCAAGGCATCGTCAAGTTTCACTGATGCCGCCTCTTCGCGTTCTAAAGTGGACCTTTCCCTTTCTAACGCCGAATCTTCTTTCTCGATGGCAGAAGCCACTAAGCCTTCTACCTTTGTCGATTTAGCGTACAACGCCAAAGACGACTGAAACATCTGAAAACATATGAAAACACATTAGCAAAGAATACGACGTCGACAACAGATAAAAAAGTCTTGAAAGATAGACTTACCATGAACGCTAGTCCAGCAACATGGGCCTCAGTATCCTCGAGAGAAACTCCGTCAAAACATTGTCTGAAAGAAGGGAGCTGATACTTTCCCAAATGAGGGAACACTTTCGTCCCGTCTAGGACATTATCATCAAAAAAATCCGACGGCAACGTAAAGTTCACCGTCGTTGCAGAGCCCGTTTTCGCGCCCTTGCCCTTGTCGGCGAAAGAAGGGCCTGACGCGGCAAGAGAAGACATCGTCGCCGGTCGCGCCGTATCAACGGACCTTGTGTCAGAAACCTTCTCGATAAACACGGTCGATACCTTAGCCCTCTCAGGCGGGACGACTCTCGATGAACCACCCGTCCTTGACGATGGTTCACTCAAAATGGACATTCTCGTCCTCTTGTGGATACCCGACCCAGATGTCGGGACTTCTTTTCTTTTCAAGACCCCCGAACCAGCTGTCGAGGTATCCTTCCCCCTGTCTACACTCGCCTTGCGAGTTAGCTCGACTCGAGCCATTTTCTCAACGGCTGCACGAGTCAACTTCGCCCAAGATTCTCCTGTATGGTAAAAGAAAGAATTAGGTGATTGAGAACAAAGATAGATTAGGACGAGCAGAAGCAAAGAGATACTTACCAGTTATCTCTACTTACTCCTCCTCTCTTTCCTCAGTCGCCTCATAATCCTCTCTCTCATCTTCTTCTTTCTCCTCTCGACCCATCCTCGCTATGTCGCTCAAGAAAACGGTGTCATCATCCTCGTATACCAAATGACGCGTGACGTACGACCGGTCTTCAGTACTAAACTCCAGGAACTTTTCGACCTTAGCCCGGGAAGCATCGTCCGGTTCTATCTTGTCGAAATCAACATCTACACATAAAAAAGAAGATCAGTCGAAAAAACAACCGAGCAACAGAATAACATTAAAACATACAATCAAAGGCTCACCCGTCATATTCCAACCCTCCCTAATCCAGTCACTATCAGTGTCCAGCGTCGACACCCGCACGAATACATACCTCTTCTTCCACCCACGGTCGTTAACCGCAGTATTTAAAACCAGGGTACGATCACCCTTGTACCTTGAAAACAAACTATAGCGACGGTATCGGTCACTTTTGACCTTATACGCCGTCAGTAGGTCCCTCACATTCATCGGTGGATTCCAGTTAGAGGTAAGTCATTCGATGATCAGGATAACTCGCCAGAACTGGGGCATTAGTTGCCCCGGTGAAAGATCGAATTCACACATGAACTCTTTGACCAGAGGCGAATATGGTCAATGAAAGCCTATCTTGAACGGGTATTCGTATATAACGACGTACCCCTCGGGGCACATTTCCGGTCGAACCTTGCCAACCTTGCTTACGGTGATCCCCATGGGAATCCTCGCTAGACTTCTAAAGTCGTCGAGATCTTCTTCGTTCTTAATGGTGCTTCTAGGCTCTGTCGACATTGCCAACCCCGTTAAATTGATTTGCACTTCTGAAAGGCCCCAGATATCCCAGTTTTTTCTAGGCTTTCTAGCAATAGACTTGTGACGCATACACAAACTGGAGGGTCGTATCTTATATGATCTCAGAAAATCTTAATTAGGTCAAAGATTCTTGCAGGTTTAGAAATAATCGAACGAAAATCGACAAGAAAACCCTTAAAGAAATATTTGCTTAAAACCCTCTGAAATCGTAAACTAGAAAAGATCCATAATAATCTTTATTTATGCAGTCGATCATGTCAGGTCGAGTCCTTTGATGATCACCGCGTGCCCTCGTCCCTTCGTATGACCACACGGATCGTCGACATCTGTCAAAGACAGCTGGTAAGCACAATCATGCGTCAGTATGACGTCACGACCTCGTTTTCTCCTCAACTTCTCGTTCAGTTAGAATTGAACCAATCCGTTTCCGAGACAACCAAGGTATTTTTCAACACAAGACCCTGAACGCCCGACAGGCAAAATTTAAAATTCGAATTTGCCATCCTACTTTCAAATATTGGGGGCAAACTGTTTGGGCAAAATTTCACCAGTCTCGACCACGACCAGAAAAGGTAAGACACCTGTTATGAGCTATATCTTGTATTAAGATAAGGTCCCGACGAAGACCCAAAAAACCTCCGTCGTCCCTCCTAAAAGGTAAGTCGAGAATTCCTCACGACACTCGACCTCGACGTCGCCTACTTCGCACGACCGTTGCGTAGAATCATGCGACCTCGGCCGACTAACGCGTTATACGACTGTTATATTTGTTCAGTGATTAATGCAGGAGTCAAAGTCATTAATAGACAACGGCTATAACCGACGAAATCAGTTATGAGCATCTAATCCCACATTGAAGACGACGACCGTTACAACAATCATCAAAGATCTTAATGATTCAATTAAAATCATCCGAAGACTATAAATCCCAAGTTCAATCCTTAGTTTCAGGACATCGAATAACACAAGGAGAGAGATAGAACAAGAGAACCGAGCATCGAACAACAGAAGCAAACACAAACACTCGAAGAATATTCATTCGAAGCAAAGAGATCATTCATAGAAGATCGCTCTCGACGCACGACTCTCACTCTCGACCAACAGTTTACACATTGTTTTCACACACGACACACACTGTTTTTACATTTCAAACACTTGTACTTTACATTTCGAAGTCTTTCCCTTCATTTGTATTGTAATCTCTGTACAATCGACACCCGGAACACCAAGGACATCGCCCCTGATTGGCGACCATAGTGCAGCGACGACATCCACAGTCGTCCGTAGGTTTTTTCCTCGTTGAGGTTTTTCCTGCGTCGTCAAATCCTCTGTCTCATTTACATTTTTGTCTTTGTCGCACGCCTTTGTCGAATGATTCCTTTCTTTAGTTGTTAAAGTCCACATCGACCTTAAGTTGTCCCTTTGGTGCGATTTTTGGCATTAACATTGATCAGGTCTGTCACGTTCATCGGCGACTCCCAGTTGGAAGTAAGTCGCTCGATGACTTGTATAACTCGCCATAATTGGGGCATCAGTTGCCCTGGCGACAAGTCGAACTCGCACATAAACGCCTTAGCTAAAGGCGAATATGGCCATTGGAATCCAATCTTAAAGGGGTACTCATATATCACGACGTACCCCTCGGTACACATCTCCGGTCGAATGTTGTCGGCCTTGTTCACTTTAATCCCCGCAGGGATTTTCGCTAGATTCTTAAAGCTATCAATATCATCCTGATCTCTAATGGTGCTCCTAGGCTCTGTCGACATCACTAAACCCGTTAACCAAACTTGACGATCGAAAAAACCCCAAATGTCCCAGTTTTTCCTAGGTTTTCTCGCGATGGATTTACGACGCATACAAAGAAGAAGATGTCGTACCTTTTTATAAGCACTCTAAATCTTCCAAAACTCTAAGTCTAACCAAAATCTTACAGGTTTGGAAAAGATTCGCTGAAGAATCGCAAGGAATTAGGAAGAAAATCTCGCTCTAAAACTCTCTGAAATCGTAAAAAGGAAAATATCCATCGCGGGTCGCTATTTATGTAAAGAATCGTGTCGGGTCGAGTCCTTCGATGTTCGACACGTGCCCTTGCCTTTTCGTATAACCACACGGATCATCGACACCTAGCAATGACAGCTGCTTAGCATGATCGTGCGTCAGCGTGACGTCACGACCTTATCCCCTTTTCGACTTCCTCTCTAGTTGAAATTGGACCGATCCAGTTCTAAGGTAACTTTCGACACGTGTCACAACCCTAAACATCCGACTGACAAAATTTAAAAAATTCGAATTTGCCACTCTATTTTTCAAATTCTGGGGGCAAACTGTTTGGGTAAAAATTCACCAGTCTCGACCACGACCAAGGTAAGGAAAACATTTATTACACTTTTCCATAATAAAGTAAAATCATAATGCTTTATCCCCTGATCAAAGGTAAATTCAAAAGTTATTCTCCTCACGACACTCGACCATGACATCGTCTAACTCACACGACCGTCGCATGGAATCTTGCGACCTCTACCGACTAACGTGCAATATTACTGTTACGTTTTTTCAGTGATTAATGCAGGAATCAATGTCATTGATGACCAACGGCTATAACCGACGAAGGTCATTAACAGCAATAAAGACGACGTCTGTTACAGCAGTTACCAGAAGCATTTAAGAAGTCAATCAATGCACCCGAAGAATATAAAAGCAAAGGCTCAATCAACATTTCGGGGCATCTATCATCTGACATCTGATCACACATCATTTTTAGCACAACCGACCTCTCTAAGAACTCCTGAAGAAAATAACTCTCTCTCGAAGAATCGCTCTCAACGCATGACATTCGCACACAACACACAGTTTTTACACACGATACACCAGTTTTTACATTCAAAACACTTGTTACTTTACATTTAAAGTATTTCCTTTCATCTGTATTGTAATCATTGTACGATCGACACCCGGAACATAAGGATATCGCCCCTGTTTGGCGACCATAGTGCAGCGACGACTTCCACAATCGTCCGCGGGTTTTTTCCGCGTTGAGGTTTTTCCCGCGTCACCAAATCTTTGTCTCATTTACGTTTTTCACCTTTGTCGTACGCTTTGTCGGAATATTCCTTTCTTTAGTTGTTAAATTCCACAATCAACCTTAAGTTATCCTTCTGGACGATTTTTGGTATTAACAGCGACAACATCTTTTCGTTCTGATCCTCCAATAACCTGAGTCTCTGAGCGACGGGATCATTAAGATCGGGGACCGAACCTGTCGGAGGAATGACTCCCGAGTTTTGGGCTGTTGTGCCGACTGTCGGGTAGGAACTATTTCCGTGCGACGACCCGTTGGCTTCCCCGGTAAAGGGGAAGTTCATCGGGATCTGATAAGGTATGGCTCCATTGTACAGTGGCGGAGGTCTCAGATGCTGCGGAGAAAATTGTCGGATAGGAGGAATGCTGACAAAAGGCCCTGGACCTGCTTGGAATGGTGACCTTAGGAAATGTACCTCCATAGGTCGGGGACCGTTCTGAGGTCCAAAGGAGTTACCAATCGCCGGATTCCTCAGAGAAAGCGATCTTCGCGGCTGCCTTCTGGTTCTGCTCATGCAGGGTTTGAATTTGACTTCGGGCCGCGTTCAATTCTGATTGACGTTGAACCATGGGATCCTGGTAATTTGCCATTTACCTGAAAATAACTAAAACTTCACAAGATTGTTAGAGCGACGTATGCATTGGCCTGAGATTTTCTCTAGATGGGGTCCCACAGATGGCGCCAAACTGTTTATGCCAAAAATCACCCAAAAGGACAACTTAAGGTTGATGTGGACTTTAACAACTAAAGAAATGGATCTCAAGACCAATCAACACATTCGCAAGAAAAATAAATAAGACAGGGGAATGGGTGACGCGGAAAACCCCAAAACGAGGAAAAAACCACGGTCGACTTGTGGAAGTCGACGGTGCACTATAGTCGCCAAACAGGGGCGAAAGTCCTTTTGTAATAGGTTTCGTGTACAACAGATTACAATGTGAGAAAAAATGAACTTAATCGTATGTAAAAATCGTGCGTCGTGTGTAAATCGTATGAAATAAACCGTTGTCGTGCGATTCGAACTGATGTCGTGCGTAAGTTGCGTTAGCGATATTTGTTCGAATGCTTCGTAGATACGGTTGTGTTTGCGAAGTGTAATAGCTTGGGAACATATGTCTTTTTTGGTTGTAGAGCAGGTCTTTATATAGCTTCCGTTGGTAATAAATGTGTCTTGATGGCTTGATTCGTAACCGCTATCGGGTCTTAAATGCCATTAATATATGGTCTGTTACTGGCCGTTGTACCATGAATGCTCGTGGACCTGCATTAATGAACGAAAGAAACGGGTGTTGACTGTTAACGGTTAGTGTAGTCGTACGACCGTCTTACGTCTTGGACGTCGGTCGTACGGAACATACGACCATCAGAAAAATGTACGACCACATACTCGTTTGTAAATAACATGTAAGACCTTATGTAAATACAAGAGTGGTCTTATGTAAATGTTATTTGAGTTTTCTATCGTCGGTCGTGAGGTGTGATTTTTTACCCAAACAATGATAAACATGTGATACTAAATCGGAGACGCGGACGACGTCCGACGTGACCTAGCTTGCGAGCTAAGTCGCCCACACACCAATAGATCTTCCTCACGTGTATTATCACATGTGATATTGTATTATCAGTGTAATATTGTAATCCATCACATGTGATACTAATCAATCCCGCAAATGGCCTTTGGTGTGAATTTAGGTCATGGGCAAAGTCGTGCGCAACCAACGGGTGCGTTCACGTGTATTATCACATGTAATAAGAGTGTTCTCACGTTTTCGTAAAATAAAGGTGTTCTCGTTTGAGCCTCCACCTATATATATATATATATATATATATATATATAGATAGGGAAAGGTTCAATAGAGAAGTGCAAATATTTAGAGAAATAGAGAAGTAAAAAAATACGGGACCGTTCATATATGAACGTTCATATATGACTGTTATATGAACGTTCATTTATGAACGTTCATATATAAACAGTCATATATGAACGTTAATAAATGAACGTTCATAAATGAACGTTCATATAACAGTCATATCTGAACGTTCATATATGAACGTTCATATATGAACGTTCATATATGAACGTTTATATATGAACGGTCCCGTATTTTTTTACTTCTCTATTTCTCTAAATATTTGCACTTCTCTATTGAACCTAAGGCTATATATATATATATATATAGAGAGAGAGAGAGAGAGAGAGGCGGATTCAAACGAGGAGCGTAACAATTTAAGAAAACGCGAGGAGCACCGCCCATGTACAAAATCACATGTGATTCACAGTACAAATCGCGGGACAAACCGCGCGCTTTGCAAACCGCAGGACAAACCGCGTGCTTTGCATTTTTTAATCACATATGATTTTGTTGTGAATCACATGTGATTTTGTACATGGACGGTGCTCCTCGCGTTTCTCGTAAATTGTTACGCTCCTCGTTTGAACATTTCTCTCTCTCTCTCTCTCTCTCTATATATATATATATATATATATATATATATATATATATATATATTGAAAGAACAACAAAGTGATAACGAGGTGGCTTAATGAAATATGAGTATTCCTCAAGTTCTGAAATGGATGTGTTTTGTTTATCCCACATTGGTGAGAAAATGAAAGAATTGAAGGATGTGTGGGTATTTATTAGGAGGAGGCTAGGTTTTTGTAGAAACTCATGGGGTTAGTTTAATTTGATTGACCCTATATACTCATGTGGTTGGGTATTTTTGGCTAACCATTTACCCGTATGGGTTGGTTATCTTTTATCGACTCTCTCTTAGTCAAATTAAAATATACGGTGTCTACATAATCACATATATGCGCCATTTTAATAAAAGTACATCACCAACTAAGGTTTAGAAGCTAAATCATCATTTATGCACACACACCATAAAAATAAAATAGTAATAAAGTAGTTAAAATCACTATGGAGTTATGGTAGTCGCATTTATGTAAAAATAGGTTTAACCTCTCAAATTCTCATGTTAAAAGATAGTTGTTTATTTACATTATTTTCTCAAAGTAGTAGTAATTTTTGGCTAATTCAGGCTTACCGTTTATACTTATGGGATCGACCATTTTTTAGTAAAAACTAAAATATGCAGTACAACTCTTTGGCGACCATTTAATTGCATTTTTGAACCATATTAATAAATTTAGGGGCTGTTTGGCAGAAACTGGATGATTTAGTGCAGTATGATTAAGTGGCCAAAATGATTAAGAGACTTTGTATGATTTAGTCAGATAGAAAATGATTGTTTGGAAACTGTTCTAAATCAACCGTCTAAATGGCATAAAATTATGATTTTAACCCCAGTCTAATGTTGAATGAAAATTAACCATTGACAAAAGAGAAAATAATTAATGATCCAAGGCAATCCATGATATCATATCAACCCAAACAAACATAACAATCAATGTTCAAGTTTTCGCATAACAAAACATCACATGAAATGCAAGTTTAAACACGATATTTTGCATACATTCCTTTAATAAGTCATGGCTTTGGTTACATATAAATACTTGCCTCGTTACTAACATACCATACTAACTATCTAAACTTGGTTGCCGCGTTTCTAACATATAAATATTTGCAGCCTTGAGATTGATGAACATACAAATCACTAGATTGATGAACATACAAATCACATACCAAAATATGGTGAGCATACAAATTTTAATATCAAACTATGGTGAACATATAAATCACATACCAAAGAACATACAAATGCCACATGATGAATCACAATAGTGTATATAAAATCTGATACCAAAGAACATTTTGTGATTAATCCCAGATGGATCGATGGACAAAAAGTAAAATGTACGTATCACAATAAAAAAATAGGTCCAAAAGTAAAAAAACATCACATTTTGTGATGAATCACAGTAGTATATAAAACCCTATGAGATTTGGATCATGAAATCGGTATTGTATAATAATAATAAGAGTTACCTCTCTAAATCGACATTAGTATTTTTGAACAAGAGTAAAATTGCAGGTAGGAGAAATTGAGGGTTACCTCTTTCAATCGATAACAGCAGGAGTGAAGGAGGAGATAACGATGTTTCCCGTCCCCGTTTGGTGCGAAATTGAGGGTTTTCAGGAGGTTTTATGAAACTATTGTTGTCGATTGATGAAGGAATCGTGAGTTTTGAGGAGAGCCAGATGAGAATGAAGCGTCGTTGAAGAGGGGCAAAGTGGGAAAAGGCAGCAATCTGAATCGCACGAGGGTTGGAGTGGTGAGGGAACGAATCAGACCAATTTTAATGGTTCATACCTAATAAAAATGCATGCCAAACAACCCCTAAGTCTGACCGATTCAGACATGGGCTCTGGATGCCTTCATTCAGAGCCAAACAAACAACCTCTTACTCGACAACTAATATTTATATATATATTTATATATATATATATATATATATATATATATATATATATATATATATAAAAGTAACAGACTTGAGTATTTTAGGTGACATTGTCATATTTGAGTATTTATATTTTGGTGTCGTTTAAGTAATCCAAAATTGATTATGGAATGTTAGATTTGAGAAATGAAGATCATAAATCTCTTTCTTTCTCTCTCTCTCTCTCTCTCTCTCTACA
Organism: Saussurea involucrata; assembly: GCA_033807775.1. Lineage (NCBI taxonomy): Eukaryota > Viridiplantae > Streptophyta > Magnoliopsida > Asterales > Asteraceae > Saussurea > Saussurea involucrata. The sequence continues at coordinate 16,071,293 of CM066313.1, forward strand.
AAATAAATGACTTTTACCCACAAAATTCACCCAAGGAAATTTCCGTTGGTGATTAACTACGGATCACTCAGAAAATACCAATGGTTTGGTAGAATTCGATGTTTTCGAAAAAATACCCATGGATCACCCAAAGAATCCCTGGGTGATCTGTCACTTATTTACATTACCCACCAACTTTTGTGATGGTTTTGTGACGAACCACCCTGTTAATGCCAAAAATCACCCAAAGGATAATTTAATGTTGATGTGGAACTTTTAACAACTAAAGAAAAGGATCTCAAGACAAACAACACAATCGCGAAAAAATGTAAATAAGACAAGAGAATTGGTGACGCGAAAAACCCAAACGAGGGAAAAAACCGCGGTCGACTTGTGAGAGTCGACGGTGCACTATGATCGACAAACAGGGGCGAAGATCCTTTGGTAACAAGTGTTTTGTGTACAACAGATTACAAATAAGAGTAAAAACAAACTTAATCGTAAGATAAAGTTGTGCGTCGTGCGTAAATCGTGCGAAATAAGCTGTTGTCGGACGAAATGAACGGGTCGTCGTGCGAAACTTGCGTGAATGACTTTCGTTCAAATGCTTCTGATATAAAAATGTTGAGAGTGTGGAGTTCGGATGTTGCGTAGATTGTCAGTTGTTTTGATGTGTGTAGTTGTGTAATCGATGTGTCTGGTCTCTTTTTTGTTCGAATAAGGAGTAGGCTTTTATATAGCTTTCGTTGGTATTAAATGTGTCTTGATGACTTGTTTGTAACCGCTGTCGGGTCTTTAATTTCATTGAAAGCTCGTCCGTTCCTGGCCGTTGTACCATGATTGCTCGTGGACCTGCATTAATGAACAAAAGAAACGGATGTTTGACTGTCAACGGTTAGTATAATCGTACGACCGTCTTGAGTCTTGGACGTCGGTCGTATGGAACTTACGACCTTCATGAAAGTGTACGACCAAATATTCGGTTGTAAATAACTTGCAAGACCTTATCTTAATACGAGAGTGGTCTTACGTAAATGTCATATGAGTTATCTATCGTCGGTCGTGAGGTGTGAATTTTTGCCCAAACAATTTGCCCCCAAAATTTGAATTTAGGCGTGAAATTCGAATTTTAAATCCGACGAAATGACTTGACACGTGTCGCATGGGGAGAGGGTCTAATCGAATCCCAACCGGCTTGGTTTGATTTGGACCAAGGGAGACGAAGTGGCCTTGACGTCATGGCGACGTGTCAGAGGCGTGGAGTCGTTAGAGGACAGGTGTCGTTCATCGACACGTTGTATGCGAAAAGGTGGTGGACAGTTGTCGACCATCCACCGGGTCGACCTGACACGACGTTGCCATAAATATCGCGATTCTGGAGATCATTTCATTTTTTACGCTTGAGATATTTACAGAAAGAGATTTTTAGAAAGTTTCAGTGAGATTTAGTTGCCTTTTTCGTACGTTTGCTATAAATCGAGAGAAAAGCTTCTTCGATCTTTCATCACTTTCATAATGTCGATCGAACCTGCGAGCACCATTACTGTCCAAGAAGGTCTATCGGCTTTTCGGACGTTATCGGGCGTCCCAGATGCTGTGCAGCTATACTCGATGGATCAGTTTCGGTCGTCCGAGTGCCCGAATAAGCATTTTGTTCTATACGAATACCCATTCAAAGTGGGTATCAAGTGGCCATTCTCTCCGCTGGTCAGGGGGTTTCTGGAGAAGTTTCACTTATCTCCAGCTCAAACGATGCCACAATTTTGGCGAATCGTCCGTGTGATCGATGATCACCTGCGAGTGGACGACTCTGTTCACGGTGGAGGATCTTATGGCCTCCCATATGGTCAAGGTGGATAACTGCCACCGATACAGCTTGTTCTCTAAGTATAGGGGAGCTCAGGTCCTGGTGTTGAACACCCAAGTGAACGATCATGGGTGGAAGGCCAGGTACGTCTTTGGCAAGACGCAATTGCTGGAGCTTCTGGAGGAGGACACGACGTGGTCTCTGTCGGGTGGAACACCAACAGTAAGTTTTTCTTTTCATTCGTCGTATACTATCTTTTGAATCGTGTGTTTTAGCTGATCGTATGCTTTTTGTTTCAGCCATCACGTTCCCTGAGATCAGCAACTCCAAGGAGACGTTGGTGAAGATCGAAAAATTCCGGATGTATAATCCGGAAGACAGATCTTTCTTCGTTCAGTGCAATCTTAGGGACGAGGGTTCGGACAACGAGGTCCGAATTCTTGGGGAGGCGGAGACCTCTGCCGAAGAAGAGGCAGAGAGAGAAAAGGAGGAAGAGGAGACGACAGGTAATAATATTATGTTTTTTCTGGTTGGTCGTACGATCTATAAGTAAGTCTCCTTTCTCACCGTATCTCTTTTATTTTGCAGGTGGGTCAGGAGATATGCCTACTCATGGTGCGTCGAAGAAGGAGGCTCAACTCCTCTTGCCCATCAGGCCAAGGAGTTGAAACGCAAGGCTCCCCCACCCCCGTCGTCGGGGGTGAAGAAATCCAAGACGGTTCTCCGGAGGGAACCGTCATCGAATGGTGGTGATCCGTCTAGGGTCGCCACTACTAAGAAGATGAAGACACCACCGAGAGTCATAGATGTGACTTCGATGAGTGTGGCCCCTCCTTTGACAGGAGAGGTCGCCCCTTCTTCCTCGTCGGCCGACAAAGGGAAAGGGAAGATGACGGAGGAGTCCACCGGTACTATGACGGTGAATTTCATGTTGTCGTCCAACTTCATGTCTGGGGAAGGCATGGATAGCGACAAAATCTTCCCAGACCTGGAGAAATTCCTCCTGCCGTCCTTTAAGGAGTGACTTCAGGAGACTATTGTCGACGAGATGGGGTCGCACGTCGCAGGGCTGAATTTTAAGGTATGCCTGCCCCCTTTTTCTTATATGTTTCCATTGTTTATTTTCTAACGTCTGATTTCGAACGTTTGTGTGTATAGTCGTGCGACTACAGGCGTTCCAGACTTCTCTCTGTTTGTATGCCCATATGGAGAAGATCCGTAGGGTTACTGTTTGGGTAAAAAATCACACCCTCGACCGACTTGGGAAATCCCCTCGACATGACCCATGGACATTGGTTACCCCCGACCGATAATGATAATACCCATTATTATCATATCCCCGACATACTTTAAATAACCACGATAATTGACATCTTGCGTCAATAGTCATCTTACATCTAATGATCACACGTCACGTGTCGCATGTCACGTATCGCACCTCGCACATCGTTAATCTTACGCTATTAGTCCTACGTCATTAGTCGTATGTCGCCAGTTACGACTCGTTGGTCTTACGTCGACGGTCTTCTGTCGTCAGTCGTATACTAACCGTTAATAGTCAAACATCTATTTCTGTTGTTCATTAACGCAGGTCCACAAGCATTATGGCACAACGGTCAATAACGTCCAAGCTCATCAATGACATTAAAGACTCGACAGCGGTTACAAAGCCAAGTCATCAATTCGCATTTAATGCCCGACAGCGGTTACAAGACCAGCCATAAAGCTCATTTATTACCAGTCGAAGCTATATAAAGGCCTTGGGACATCAAAAGAAGGAGGAAATCACACAATTCCAGAACCACACGGTGAACTCAAGAACACACGAAGAAAAGAGTTTCTCTCTCGAAGAATCGCTCTCGACGCACGACATTCGCTCTCGGCGCACGACAACCACTCATGATACATTGTTTTCACACACGACATACACCTGTTTTACATTACAAACACTTGTACTTTACATTTTGAAGCATTTCCTTCACTTGTATTGTAATCATCTGTACGATCGACGCAAGGACATCGCCCCTGATTGGCGACCATAGTACATCGACGACACCCACTGTCGTCCGCAGGTTTTTTCCCTCGTTCGGGGTTTTTCCTGCGTCATCAAAATCTCTTGTCTCATCTACATTTCCTCCGTATTTTTTTTTGTTTATTTCAATGGTTCAATCTTTAGTTGATAAGGTCCGAAACCGTACCTTAAATCATATTTTTATATGATTTTCGGCATAAGACAGTTTAATGCAATTTTTGGCATCTATGGTGCGATTTTTGGCATTAACAGTTTGGCGCCATCCGTGGGACCCAACTAAGGATTTCCTTCGAAATAAACATCGTATTACTAACGTTTTCTCTTGTGTAGATCTTCGTTTTCCATTTGTCGACTTCAAGTCTTGACCACACGACGAAGATCCAAGTGAAGTTGGGAGACACTGATCATAAAAAATGCTCAGTCAATGTATCGCAAGTATCGCATCATCTGAAGGGCTCGGGGGCTCGGAACGCCCGTCGCAAAATGGGAAATACCATATCTTTGATTTCAAAAGTCTTTGGAAAATTGAGCTTATCGACTCCAAGTTACGGTAACTGAATATGGTAAAACAACTCTATATATATACTCTAAGTATATTCTCCTCGTTCAAATATTATGATCTAAATGTTGATTTAAGCATCAAAGGATCATTGGTCAATCCAACGACCACCCCCGATTTTACATTGCAGGCTCGTCTTACGATTTACATCGTGAGAAATAAAAAGTCTCTACGACTTAAGTACAGGTTTTACGATTTATATCGTGAGAAAATGAAAGTCTCTAAGACTTGCATCGCAGGTCTTACGATTTATATCGTGAGAAACAAAGTCTCTAAGACTTACATCGCAGCTCTTACGATTTATAGTCGTCAATAAGAGACGACTCATGTTTTTTTTTTAATCTTATGATCGCCAGTCATGGCCAACGCAGGTTGCAATTTATAATCGTCAATAAGAGGCGATCCGCGTGTTAAATCTTATTATCGCCAGTTATGGCAAGCGCGGGTTGCAATTTGTAGTCGTCAATACAGATCACTCACCTTTTTAATTTTATGATCGCCAGTCATGGCAAACACAGATTAAAATTCTCGGTTGCCAGGTTAAAATTCTCGGTCGCCAATAAAGGCGACTCACATGTTGAAATCGCACGATCACTAGTCATGACATATGTCGTCAATAAAGACGATTTATACATTGAATTTCACAATCACCAGTTATGGTAAGACGCATGTCAAAGCGTAAAAGTCGCCAACAAGTACGACTCGCACATTTTAATCTCATGATGGCCAATAAAGGCAAGTCGCCAGATTAACCGTATAATCACAAGCAAAAGTCTTTCAAAAAGGCGACTACGTCCTCCGACGAGTGTTTCAAAGCACTCAAAAGCTTAATGCAAGTAAACTTTTCTCTAAGTGGAAAGGTCCTTATCATATCTTAGAAGTTGTGGGTAAAGGTGCCTATCGGCTCCAAACCCTCGACGGTCGAGATATCCCAAGCAGCTGGAATGCAACGCATCTGAAAAGGTATTTCCTCTAAGTCCTTTTCCTTTTTTCATACAATTTTTTTTATCACGACGATTACTGACTTAAGCATCGGAGGGTCGTTGGCTAGCCAACGACCAACCTCTGACATTGTTTTATCGCAGGATAGCACGACATAAGTTACTAAGTCTATCATACGACTTCAGTAAAATCATACGATATAAACAATCAGTTTTATTAGACGACTCGATTGTATAACTACAGGAACACATGATCCAAGTTCATCGTATGATCAAATCACACAATCGTAAGGTCTAACGACCGCCCAATCTAAGTTCTTTAACTTAGAAAAAATTCATGTTCTGAATGAATGCTTTGATCGCATGCGCTTATGTTTGCTTATACGATTCAGAAATATGAAAGTCTTATGACTTACGTTCTAATCGTTGTATTACAATGGATGCCCAAGTCGCACGACTCTTTGTACTTAATGAATTTTTATAGTTGACATTACATATGTCCATGACATATATAAGTCGAAATAATACTCAGGTTCAATACAAAGGTAAAATTCTTACCGATTATCGCTAAAGCAAAACTTACACAATGTAATATAGGTCTCTAAATGACCATATCGGCTGTGAACGCCGGATCAAAGGTCTTTAACGACCATATCGGCCATGAACGCCAGATCACAAGTCTATAACGACCATATCGGCTCGGAACGCCAGAACATATGTCTTTAACGACCGTATCGGCTGTGAACGCCAGATCACAGGACCACGTCGACCGAGAACGCCAACCCGGCGACATGGACCCCTGTCTCCTCGATAGGAAAACGTTCCCTGAAAGACGGGAGAAAATATTTCCTCAGATGAGGAAACAACGGCATCCCGTCTAGGACACCATCGGCCGATAACCCGTCCCCCTTGTCGGCAGACGCTGGGGACAACACATTGGACACTAGCTTCGTCACTGTCGCCGGAAGCGCCGAACTTGCTGGTGTCGCGTCCATCGCACCAGAATGGCTGGATGACGCCCTCGCCTCCTTAGGCGTGACAACTCTCGACGAAACGTCAACCCTCGAAGACGGTTCCTTCAGGACTACCGTCCTTGTCTTCTTCAAGATTGTCGGGGCATTCTTTCCCGGCCTCGAAGAGCAAGCGCAACTTGCGTCGCCTTCTTTGGCTGACCAAGTCAGTTTTTCTTATGATGATCTTAGCAAAGTGACACGTCTCCCTAGCAACGCATTAGTGCGAGATCTGAAATTCCAATGGCTTTGAAATTCAGATCTCGGGGGGCTAACTGTTTGGGTAAAAAATCACACCCTCGACCGACTTGGGAAATCCCCTCGACATGACCCATGGACATTGGTTACCCACGACCGACAATGATAATACCCATTATTATCATATCCCCGACATACTTTAAATAACCACGATAATTGACATCTTGCGTCAATAGTCATCTTACATCTAATGATCGCACGTCACGTGTCGCACGTCACGTATCGTACCTCGCACATCGTTAATCTTACACTATTAGTCCTACGTCATTAGTCGTATGTCGCCAGTTACGACTCGTTGGTCTTACGTCGACAGTCTTCTGTCGTCAGTCGTATATTAACCGTTAACAGTCAAACATCTATTTCTGTTGTTCATTAACGCAGGTCCACAAGCATTATGGCACAACGGTTAATAACGGCCAAGCTCATCAATGACATTAAAGACTCGACAGCGGTTACAAAGCCAAGTCATCAATTCGCATTTAATGTCCACAGCGGTTACAAGACCAGCCATAAAGCTCATTTATTACCAGTCGAAGCTATATAAAGGCCGTGGGACATCAAAAGAAGGAGGACATCACACAATTCCAGAACCACACGGTGAACTCAAGAACACACGAAGCAAAGAGTTTCTCTCTCGAAGAATCGCTCTCGACGCACGACATTCGCTCTCGGTGCACGACAACCACTCACGACACATTGTTTTCACACACGACATACACCTGTTTTACATTACAAACACTTGTACTTTACATTTCGAATCATTTCCTTCACTTGTATTGTAATCATCTGTACGATCGACGCAAGGACATCACCCCTGATTGGCGACCATAGTACATCGACGACACCCACTGCCGTCCGCAGGTTTTTTCCCTCGTTCGGGGTTTTTCCTGCGTCATCAAAATCTCTTGTCTCATCTACATTTCCTCCGTATTTTTTCTTGTTTATTTCAATGGTTCAATCTTTAGTTGATAAGGTCCGAAACCGTACCTTAAATCGTATTTTTATATGATTTTCGGCATAAGATAGTTTAATGCAATTTTTGGCATCTTTGGTGCGATTTTTGGCATTAACAGTTACCCCCGTTGCCTTGGAGAAAATGCACAAGGCGCAAGAGGAAGCTCGCTTGGCAAGGGGACAGGAGAAGTTGGTGATGAAAAGGGCCGAGTGCCTCTCGGCGAGGCTCGACGAAGTCCAGGACTTCTACACGACGTCAATGAGTGCGAAGGAAGACCTTCAGCGCCATCTGAGGGAAGCCCTTGAGAAGTCCTCTGCGACTGAGGCGGAGTTAGGAGCGACTAAGAGCTCCTTGGCTGAGAGAGAAAAATAGGTCAAGGACCTTAAGTCACTCGTCGAGGCGAAAGAGGGGGAGATCACGTCCTTAGAGGAGCGACTCCAATCGTTTGAAGCTCTGACCCGTCTGAGGGTCCGAGCGACGATCATGCATCACCATTTACGGTGGTCAAACCCTATAGTCGGAGCCGAAGAGGAGGTCGCCACTTTCTTGGAGCAAGTCGGGGACGAGGAAGAACTCGACCAAGAAGACAAGCTCGAAGAAGAGGACTCCTCGGACGCTGAGGTCGCTGGAGCTGGCGACGAGGAGGTCGCTAAGGATCAAAACCCTCTTATGCCTTGATTTTTTTTTCTTTCGATGTGGGGCGACTATAATCGGTCGTGCCCTTTACTTGTAACTTTTGGATATAAATACAAGTAAATTTTTGTTATACTATCGTGTTACTTTACTTTGTTGTAAATAAACAAAATAAACGAGATATAACAAAATTATAAAACGAGCGTATAAAGCAAGAAGACGTATGTAAAACTGTACGACACAGGTACATGTAACTTTTGAAGTAACCGGGCGACTGGGCCAAAAAAACATTCTAAGTATGGAATTCAAGTCATAAGACTTTGACTCCAAAACTCAGATTAAAAAGCACCTGTTTATGATCGTAAGATTCGTGAGATGAATCATAAGATTCTGCCTATGACGTATGAGTCGTGACTTATCAGTCGTGACATGCTAGTCGTGACCTTGTAGTCTTAGAGACTTTGTTTCTTACGATATAAATCGTAAGACTGGCGTTTGTACGATCCTGCATGCCTGCAATGTAAGATTTAGGGGTGGTCATTGGTTTGACCAACGACCCTCCGATGCTTAAGTCAGTAATCGTTTGTCGAAATAAATCGAAAGTAAATTTTTTTAAAAGATATACTTCTTCAAATGTACTGCGTTCCAGCTACGTGGGATGTCTTGGCCGTCGAGGGTTTGAAGCCTATAAACACCCATCCCAACTACTTCAGATATTCGGTAAGGTCCTTCCCACTTAGTGGATAACTTACCTGCGTTTGGTTCTTTGGTGTTTTGGAATACTCGTCGTATGACGTAGTCATCTTCCTGAAAGATCTTGGCCTTAACATTTTTGTTGAAATGCCGTTCAACAACCTGTCGCTGAAATGCCATTTTGACCAAAGCAGACTCTCTTAGCTCTTCGAGAGCGTCGAGGTCGTAGCTTAAATCTACCAAGTTATGATCGACGGATGTATGTCTCGATGTCGGGAGCTGCACTTCAATAGGTAAGACGGCTTCACAACCGTAAACCAATGAAAATGGTGTCTGTCCTTTCGATGTTCAAGGTGTCGTACGATTTGCCCATAGGACCGATGGAAGTTCTTCGACCCATTTTCCCATTGCGGCCTTAAGTCTTTTCTTGATTGAATTGATAATGACTTTGTTGCTTGATTCTGCAAGACCGTTAGACTGGGGATAACGTGGGGTTGAGGTCGTAAGTTTGATGTTACGATCCTCACAAAACCGTTGCGTACGATCACTTGTGAACTGTGAACCATTGTCACATACGATTTCGGATAGGATTCCAAACCTGCATAGAATGTTAGTCTGGATAAAAGAGATGACCTCTCTATCCTGAATCTTGGAGTTGGCAGCTGCTTCTATCCGCTTAGAAAAATAATCTGTAAGGACTAACAAAAAATCTTTCTGCCCTGGGGCAGGAGGTAATTTACCAACGACGTCCATTCCCCACCTTATGAAAGGTCATGGGACAAAGGACGTATGTAAAGGTTCAGAAGGTTGGTGTATCATACCTGAGCGTCGTTGGCATGCGTCACAGCTTTAAGACGTACCTGGTGGCATCTTGCTTTAATGTCGGCCAATAAAGAATCGTTCATGACGTAAAGTCCGACAGCCCCCAAGTCGTGAGCGCATCGTATGAAGTACACCATCTTGCCCCCCTGTGGGGACTTTAAGACGACACCAAGACCTGCTCCTCTAGAGTTTGAAGAACCATCGACATGGAGCACCCAGATCGTGTCACTTATAGTCGCCACAGTATAGGTCTCGATTTGTGCTTCTTTTTCCAGTTCAGGACTGAAATCGGCGACGAAGTCGGCTAGGACCCGTGACTTGATTGTCGTGCGAGGCTTGAAGTTAATGTCGGGTTATTGCTAGATGTCCTTTTTCTGAGGTTTTAATGTCGCTTTGTAGCAATCACGGGCGGTCTTCTGCTCAATTTTGATTTCTTGTACTCCCCATGGCGTCGGGAATTTGATCGTCTGATGATAGGTCGGGGGGACCGCCTTCATGTCGTGTATCCACGGTCGACCAAGTATAATGTTGTAAGTTGACGAACAGTCGATAACATTAAACTTTGTTTGCTTGTTGACTTCTTTAGTGTACACTGGGAGGATGATTTCTCCCAACGTGTTGGTAGAATCGCCATTGAATCCTATTAGAGTCGTCGATCGACGGGTGATTTCTGATTTATCGATGCCCATAGCTTTGATCGTGCTTAGGAAAATGACGTTAGCCGAACTTCCTCTGTCGACAGTACTCTTTTGGTCGAGCAGTTGCCGATAGTAAGCTGGATAATCAATCCATCGTGATGTTTTTACCAGTTGTCCTAGAGGTCATCTTGATCGAACGTTATTGGTATCGTCTCCAGTTCCAACTCTTGCTTTGGTCGGGACGACCGAGGAATGGGATATTCTCCTGATCATTGACTGGCGTGCCGCTTGGCTGCCGAATATGATAAACCACAGACATCTGATCCACCCGTTACACAGTTGACGACTTTTTCATGGACGGGGGATGTTGGTCTTACACTATCGACTGGCGCAGATTCTTTATCAATCAAACCTTGGAGATGGCTCTTAGGGACGATCCAAGCTAACTCCTTCTGCAAAGCAAGGCAGTTATCCGTACGGATGACTGAATGTTTCTGAGATCTTCGACCAAATCTTTCGATGTCCCCTTGAATCCATAAGAGGAGATCTTAGGATATTGAGGGAATCTGGGCATAGGATTGCTCTTTTTCTTATCGAACCGAACGTTCGATATCTGGCGAGCTGGCTCCGTCTTGCCGCTCGTCTTGGACTTGAAATCTGGTTTCTTGATCCCGAGCGACTTTTTGTTGGTAGAATTCTTACGACGGAAAGCCATATCGTCTTCGACTCTCATGTAAGACAGAGTCCTAGCTCGTACGTCTTCAAAATTCTCCGGCGGGTACTTCGTAAGATCGACGTACATTCCTGTAGTGTTGTCGTCTAGACATCACAATTTCGGATATTGATCATTTCTGCGTTGAAACGGTTGAAATAACCGCGGATGGATTCTCCAGATCTTTGGACGACGTAGTACAGGTCGCTGGTCTGCTTCTCCATCTTGCGACTACTGGCGAATTGTTGCGAAAATTGGTTGACCAACTCCGCGAAGTTGCTGATGGACTTGGGGTTGAGATTGATCAACCATTGGAGAGCAGCACCTGTAAGAGTCGCATCAAAGATTTTGCACATGCAAACTTCTTGATATTGATGTGGGATTGATGTTGTCCACATCAATTGTTTATATTGGGCGATGTGTTCCGTTGGATCGGTTATTCCTGAATATTTGGGCGTAAAAGCAGGAATGTTGTACTTCTTCGGAACGTCAACATTCGCTATCGTGTCAATGAAAGGAGACGCTTGGAATCCTGTGAGAGGTTCGACGTCTACGGGGACGGAGGCACCAGGTAACTTTGAAAGTAGCGACAACATCTTTTCGTTCTGATCCTCCAATAACCTGAGTCGTTGGGTGACGGGTCGTTAGGATCGGGGATCGCACCTGTCGGAGGAATGACTCCTGAGTTTTGAGCTGTCATGCCGACTGTCGGGTGGGAGCCATTTCCGTGCGACGAACCGTTGGCTTCTCCCTTAAAGGGGAAGTTCATTGGGATCTGATGTGGTATGGCTCCATTGTACAGCGGTGGCGGCCTCAGATGCTGCGGAGGAAATTGTCCAAAGGGAGGATTGTTGACAAATGGCCCTGGACCTGCTTGGAATGGTGGCCTTGCGAAAGGTGCACCTGTAGGTCGGGGACCGTTCTGAGGTCCAAAGGAATTGCCAATCGTCGGATTCCACAGAGAAGCAATTTATGCGGCTGCCTTCTGGTTCTGCTCGTTCAGGGCTTGAATCTGACTCCGAGCTGCATTCAATTCCGCATGAAGTTGAGCCATTGGATCTTGGTAATTTGCCATTTACCTGAAAACAACAAAAACTTCACAAGATCGTTAGAGCGATGTATGCTTGGCTTGAGATTTTCTCTAGATCGGGTCCCACGGATGGCGCCAAACTATTAATGCCAAAAATCACCCAAAGGATAACTTAAGGTTGATGTGGAACTTTTAACAACTAAAGAAAAGCATCTCAAGACAAACAACACAATCGCGGAAAAAGGTAAATAAGACAAGAGAATTGGTGACGCGGAAAACCCAAACGAGGGAAAAAACCTCGGTCGACTTGTGAGAGTCGACGGTGCACTATGATCACCAAACATATTACAAATAAGAGTAAAAACAAACTTAATCGTAAGATAAAGTTGTGCGTCGTGCGTAAATCGTGCGAAATAAGCTGTTGTCGGACGAAATGAACTGATCGTCGTGCGAAACTTGCGTGAATGACTTTCGTTCAAATGCTTCTGATATAAAAATGTTGAGAGTGTGGAGTTCGGATGTTGCGTAGATTGTCAGTTGTTTTGATGTGTGTAGCTGTGTAGTCGATGTGTGTGTCTCTTTTTTGTTCGAATGAGGAGTAGGCCTTTATATAGCTTTCGTTGGTATTAAATGTGTCTTGATGACTTGTTTGTAACCGATGTCGGGTCTTTAATGTCATTGAAAGCTTGTCCGTTACTGGCCGTTGTACCATGATTGCTCGTGGACCTGCATTAATGAACAAAAGAAACGGATGTTTGACTGTTAACGGTTAGTATAATCGTACGACCGTCTTGAGTCTTGGACGTCGGTCGTATGGAACTTACGACCTTCATGAAAGTGTACGACCAAATATTCGGTTGTAAATAACTTGCAAGACCTTATCTTAATACGAGAGTGGTCTTACGTAAATGTCATATGAGTTATCTATCGTCGGTCGTGAGGTGTGAATTTTTGCCCAAACACACCCTTTTGCGACAAATTTCCCAGGAAAAGGTTTGTAGACAAAAGTGTTTCGTTTAGTAGTGTATATAAACAAACAAATCTTTGAAATTCTATATTTCTTTCTTAATATGTATAAAGGAATCAAATAACCAATGACACATGATCGATGTGGGATTGTGAGATTTGAATATTCTCAAATCTTGCAATGATATTGTTTTAGTCGTCACACATTGATGAGAAAATGTTATATCGAAGAATGAATGTGATTACAAGAAATGGGAAAGGAAAGTGTTATATAAAGGGAAAAGTACAATAAAACCCAACGGACTTTCACATTAGGAATGATTAAGTCCTCGGACAATTTTTTGGAACAAATAAACCATTGCACTTTTCAGAACTTGTTAAATAAACCATTGGACTTTCTAAAACCTGTTACATACATCCTTATGACTTATAAAATTGGTTAGTATGATAAAAATACGAAAAAAATACGAAAAAAATAACCAAATTATACACATGATTGAAATTATAATGAACTAAAACAATTACACCAGTTGGGTATAAGCCGTGAGCAAGGGCAAGGGTTAAACTCCCATCGCAACGGTGTCTAGCCCTGTTACCAGGTCCGACAGAACAACAGTTCCCACCGACCAAAGCTTGGTGTGCGATATTCAGACCTGGAGGGCGACTGGTGCAGCCGGCGACTGGTGTGCAGCCGGCGAGACGGCGAGATGTGCAGCAGGCGAGACAGTCGGAGTGGTGTGCGCCGGTGGGATGTGCAGCCGGAGTTGTGTGCGCCGGTGGGATGTGCAGCCGGAGTGGTGTGCGCCAGTGGGATGTGCAGCGGGAATTAGACCTGGAATTGAAACGATCGTGTATGAAGAAATAATATTTAGGTTTTTTTAAAATAAATTTGTAATTTACCTGCTTTTCAGGTTGCAGGTTACCATTAGGATTTATTTGATATGTTTTCAAAAGTGTAAGGATATATTTAGTATTTTTTAAAATGTGCAATGGTTTATTTGTTCCAAAAAATTGTCCAAGGACTTAATCATTCTTAATGTGAAAGTCCGTTGGGTTTTATTGAACTTTACCCTTATATAAATCATGAAATGTGAGGAGTTTGGTAATCCCACATTTAAAGGGTTTTTTTTTTAATTTTATAAGATGCGAGTTTATATTAAAACAAAAAGGGATATGTTAGTTTGCCTTAATTATCTTAAGGTCTAGGCAACTAATTCTCAAAAATCAATCGATAATGAAAGCTTTGGGCATGAATGAAATATTCTACATCTATGGAGGTTATGAAACCAACTTTTGGTAATTACAGGTGTTCAGACAACTTTATACGTAAGTCAATTAATTTATTAATCTTAATAACTGTAACATCCCGCAAAACAAATATACATAATACACATAATTCATAACAGGGTTTCAACAAAATCATTCACATTACACATTTGGTCCCAAAGTCTGATCTAACCAATATAAAATTCAGTACAAACTTGATCCCATTTAGATCTGATAATAGCTAATAACTGAAATTTAAGTACAAAAGTATCATCAACTTCATAATGATCATCATTCCACATAGCTATCCACCAAGTAATCTAATCATTTACTCTTACTGGTACCACCACCTGGAATACAGATTTTTAAAACAAAAATGAGGGTTAGACCTAAGGGTCTAGTGAGTAAATCCCTGATATTTGGAAATCATTAAAATTCCTTTATATAAATACACACCTTCATATAATTACATACACTTCACACGTAAATTAATACCAATTAAAATTTACACAACATACCTGTCTCATTCCCCTTATCCCTCCACCAATGGCCAATATCAATCGGTTGCGAGCCAATTTAACACACCGGTCCAAAGCCCGGCCACGTATTATATTTTCATATAATACTCACGTAATTATAATATCTCAATATATTATAATCACCCACGTATGACATATTCATACCACATATCAAATATTTATTATTCACATAATGTATTCCAGTAAAAATACTTTTTAACGTAAAACTCACCTGATTAGTTTATCAGCAAAAGCCTTCTCAAGTTTATATCACGTATTTCCACCCTTCACAGAATCTGAAATTACACAAAATAACAGATATCTCTTCTTAAAACTAAATTTACGAAATCCTTAACTCAAATCGCAATCCAAAATAATATGAAATCGCAATGAACAGTACAAGTCGCAACGGTAATGAACAGTACTAAGTCGCAACCTCTTATTGCGACTTCACCCCGAAATTGCAACCCACTATTGCGACTTTACCCTAAGTCGCAATCAACTATTGCGATTCCACCCTGGAGTCGCAACCCACTATTGCGATCCCAAACCCGAATCGCAATCAACTACTGCGATTCCAAGCCAAGTCGCAAACGACCATTGCGACTTCAAGCCCAAATCGCAATCGACCATTGCGACTTCGTTGAATGTCGCAGTCCTCTATTGCGACTTCGATGAATGTCTTAGTTCACTGTTTCATCCTAAAACCCAGAATTTGTACTTTTAAGCTATGCATGTTGCTATAAAGATGCAGAAATGTTTAAGACCATTAACACAACCTAACCAAAAGCTTAAACTTCCCAAAACATCCATTTTTAACAAAACCCACCAAGAACCTAACTAGTATCTTCAAGAACAACTTAAGGAATTAGGAATACAATTAAAGTAGGGATGTTTTACCTTGATTACTTCAATTTGGTACAAAATCACAGCAGCAATTCCTTCTTCTTCTTCAATTCTCTCGATCTCTCTCTCTTTCTACCGAATTATCACACATACACACACTTACACTTTGAGATATTTACTTCATTTGGACACCTCACTCTATTTAGAAAGAAAAGTCGGTTTGACCATGTGAGGTGTCAAAATAAGTTACCAATAAACCCTAAACTTGTTCCACTTGCCAAAACATACCCCTAACTTCTATTATAAAAATTAAAACTTACCCCTTAACTTCTCACTCCTTAAAATACCCACATAAACTTATAAAATTTTCATATTTTAAATTAAATAAAATACCTGGTTATTACAACATCTCCCCCTTAAAAGAATTCTGTCCCGGAATTCGGTTAAGAGAATAGATGAGGGTATTTGGTTCTCATCTCCGCCTCCGATTCCCATGTTGCATCCTGACCCCTATGATGTTTCCACTGGACCTTTACTTGCCTGATCTCCTTATTCCTTAATACTTTAACCTTGTGATCAACTATTGCTTCCGGTTCCTCCACATAGTTCAACTTTTCATCCACGTGAATATCTGGTAGTGAGACTGCTTGGTCTGGTGCAACTAAACATTTCCGAAAATTCGACACATGGAACGCGTTATGAATCCTGCTTAGCTCCAACGGAAGATCCAATTTGTAAGCTACTTCACCGATCCTTTCTGTAATTTCAAATGGCCCAATATAACGCGGACTGAGTTTACCTTGCTTCCCAAAACGTATGACTCCTTTCCAGGGTGAAACTTTCAACATCACAAATTCCCCGACTTGGAATTCTAACGGTTTCCGACGTCGATCTGCGTAACTTTTCTGCCTGTCTTGAGCCGTTTTCAATCTATCCCGAATCTGAGTAATCTTATCTGCTGTTAACTGTACTATTTCTGGCCCTGCCAATTGCTTCTCTCCCACTTCATTCCAACACAAAGGCGTTCGGCATTTTCTACCATACAATACCTCAAACGGTGCCGCCTGGATGCTAGAATGATAAGTGTTGTTGTAGGCGAATTCTATCAAAGGTAGATGTTTATCCCATGATCCCCCAAAATCCACTATACAAGCCCGAAGCATATCTTCTAAAGTCTGGATTGTTCTTTCACTCTGCCCGTCAGTTTGTGGATGATATGTTGTGCTCAACTTTATCTGCGTTCCCATCTCTTTTTGAAAGCTTCTCCAAAACCTAGAAGTAAAACGACTATCTCGATCGGAAATAATCGAGATTGGAACTCCATGTCGAGTTACTATTTCATTAATGTACAACTTAGCTAAACGTTCCAAAGAATCAGTTTCTTTTATCGGCAAGAAATGTGCAGACTTCGTCAACCTATCCACAATCACCCAAATAGAATCGAATCCCTTTGAAGTTCTTGGCAACTTGGTAATGAAATCAGTAGTGATCTGATCACATTTCCACATTGGTATATCTAGTCGTTGCAACTGACCAAACGGTTTCTGATGTTCAATCTTCACTTTCTTGCAGGTAGTACAATCTTCCACATACTTAGCAACACTTCTCTTCATTCCCGGCCACCAATAGAATTGTTTCAAATCTCTATACATTTTATTTGTACCTGGGTGAATAGAAAATCGAGATTTATGAGCTTCTTGTAGTACACGATCCCGTAATCCACCCAAACGAGGTACCCAAATTCTGTTTCCCATACACAACAACCCACGGTCATCTTTCCCAAGCAATGCTGATATCCCAACCAACCGTTCTGACTTCAAACTTTCCTCTTGATAAGCATCTATTTGGCATTTCAATAATTCGTCAAAAATATTAGGAAGAAGTTCAGCTCGTAACGATATAGCTTTTATTGTTCCACTTCTTTCTTGACGACTTAACGCATCTGCCACCACGTTCGCTTTCCCTGGGTGATAAAGAATTTCACAATCATAATCATTCACTAATTCTAACCACCTTCTTTGCCTCATATTCAATTCCTTTTGATCAAAAAGATGTTGAAGACTTTTATGGTCCGTGAAAATTTGACATTTAGAACCATAAAGATAATGCCTCCAAATCTTTAAGGCAAAAACAACTGCTGCTAGTTCCATATCATGGGTAGGATATTGTCTTTCGTGATCCTTTAATTGACGCGAAACATAGGCAATCACCTTCCCACGTTGCATGAGTACGCATCCCAATCCCAACTTAGAAGCATCACTGTAGACCACAAAATCATCAGAACCTTCTGGCAATGCTAATATCGGCGCGCTGTAGAGTTTCTCTTTCAATATTCTGAATGCCTCATCTTGTTCTGCTTTCCATTCAAACTTTAAATTATTCCGAGTTAACTTAGTCAGTGGCGTCGCGATTCGAGAAAAGTCTTTTATGAACTTCCGATAGTATCCAGCTAGACCCAGAAAACTGCGTACTTCGGTTGCCGTCTTCGGTGGTTCCCATCTTTCAATTGCTTCCACTTTTGCTGGATCAACTTGTATACCCTTCTCTGAAACTACATGACCCAAAAACTGAACTTCCCGCAACCAGAATTCACATTTAGAGAACTTAGCGTACAACTTTTCTTTCTTCAGTAACTCCAAAATCAAACGAAGATGTTGCGCATGATCCTCTTTGGATAGGGAATAAATAAGTATATCATCGATAAACACAATGACAAATTTATCGAGATAAGGCTTACATACCCGATTCATCAAATCCATAAAAGCGGCTGGAGCATTCGTCAATCCAAAAGGCATTACCAAAAATTCGTAGTGGCCGTATCTCGTGCGAAAAGCAGTCTTTAAAACATCCTCCTCCTTAACCTTCAACTGATGGTAGCCAGATCTGAGATCAATCTTTGAGAAGTAACAAGCTCCAACTAATTGATCAAAAAGGTCATCAATTCTTGGAAGTGGATACTTGTTCTTGATCGTGCGCTTATTCAACTCCCGATAATCGATACACATTCTCATTGAACCGTCTTTCTTCTTCACAAATAAAACTGGTGCACCCCATGGCGATGAGCTGGGTCTGATGAAGCCCTTATCAGATAAATCTTGAAGTTGCGACATCATTTCTTTCATTTCTGGTGGTGCTAATCTGTACGGCGCGCGAGCAATAGGATTGGCTCCAGGTACCAGGTCTATTCCAAATTCTACTTGCCTAACAGGAGGAAGACTATTCAAGTCTTCAGGAAAAACTTCTGGGTATTCACTAACAATGGAAATATCTTCCAGCTTACACTTTTCAGGCCTACTATCTATCACATAGGCTAGATAACTAGAGCAACCCTTATTAACACATTTACGGGCTTTTATCATAGATATAAGACTGGACTGATGATTCTTACGATCTCCATAAATCACTACCGATCTCTTATCAGGTAAAACGACATTGATTATTTTCTTATCACAAACTATATTAGCCTGATTCTCAGCTAGCCAATCCATTCCTACTACCACATCAAATTCAATCAAAGCTATAGGAAATAGTTGTATCGGTACTCCACATCCCTCTATATTAATCATGCAATGATCAAAAACCTCTTTAACTGCCACTTGGTTATCATTTGCGGTGTCTACTAATAAAGCATGTTTTAACATTTTAGGCTCTAAATGCATGTGAGCAGCAAAGGAGGGAGACACAAAAGATCGGTTTGCACCGGAATCAAATAACACTTTAGCACGCGTGGAGTTTATGAAAAATGTACCTGTGACCACATCAGGAGTTTCCTCCGCCTCTTTAGCTGTCATTTGGAACGTACGACCCCTCGTTCTCGGCGGTTCTATTCTTGGGACTACTGGTCTCGTAATGGCTGGTTTCCCCGATGTACCCCCGGATTGTATTCTACCCCGCGGACAATCTGATTGGAGGTGATCCGGAGAGTTGCACAAAAAGCAAAATCGTGTTACTCGACAATCCTTTACAACATGCCCAGTTTTCCCACATTTAAAACAAACCCGTGACTCTACTTGGCAATTTCCCTGATGGTAACGATTACACCTTGGACATGGTCTTTCTGTTGGTCGAAATGACGGACGGTTGTCGAACCTCTGAAATCTAGGTTTCCTTGAATCCTGCGGTGGTCCTTCCCATTTTCTTTTCCCTAAGCTCTTATCACCCGTATCTCTTTTATTATCTCTTTCCACATTCTCGGCAGCATCCACCGCAGCTGTAAAAGTATTTGGCCCTGTGGCAGTCACCAATCTTCGAACCTCGGAATTTAACCCATAAATAAACCTCTCCATTTTCATCTTTTCTGTAGCAACATAATACCCTGCAAAACGAGACTTCTCCAAAAATCGTGCAGTATAATCTCTAACCGATAGATTCCCCTGTTGTAGATTCATAAATTCTTCTTCTAACTGTCTGACAGCAGCTTGTGGACAGAAGTGCGTCGTGAAAGCTAATACAAATTCCTCCCATGCAAAAGTAGTATAAACGTCCGTTCCTCTTGATTCTGTATGAGACTCCCACCAATACAGAGCATCCCCTTTCAGCATCGCAGCTCCATAAATCACTTTGTCTTCTTCCGCACATTTACACGTCTTGAAGATAGCCTCGATTTCTTTCAGCCATCTCATCGCCTTTACTGGATCCCGATCTCCTGGATATGTAGGGGGCTTACAACTAAGAAACATTTTATAGTCGCACTTTTTCATTGCTGGTAGAACAGTAGAGGTAAGTGGTATCTCCACTTCATGTTCCGGATCTGGTCTTTCAGTTTCATTAAAACGGTTACGTTCGAACATGGCTTGTATGCTATCCTGTAATCTCCCCATTTCAGCAGTCAAATCATCTTGTGTAACAAACTCTGTACCATGCTGTTGTGTTCTACCTCCAGCTCGGCCTCCTGTTCCCCTTCCAGTTCTACCTCTACCACGATCTCCTCCTCTTCCCCCTGTTCCTAACGGTGGATTTTCTCCACTTAAATTCCTTCCTCTTCCCTGGTTCCCTTGTCTGGTGCCACTCGCCATTCTGTGGATTCAAACAAGGTTAATATACACACATAAGCACATACCCCATATAATAAGATATTCCAGTTCAAACATGTACCTGTAAGATCATAATTACACTGGCCTGGTGTAATTTGAAATTACCTTACATGATGTTCCTTCTACCTTTTATACTTAATATCCCCAGGTTCTAATTTAATCGGGACATCCTACTTCACATGCAGTTTAAGTCTAGGTACGGATACTAATACCTAAATCCCTTAAACTAGGGCTCTGATACCATCTGTAACATCCCGCAAAACAAATATACATAATACACATAATTCATAACAGGGTTTCAACATAATCATTCACATTACACATTTGGTCCCAAAGTCTGATCTAACCAATATAAAATTCAGTACAAACTTGATCCCATTTAGATCTGATAATAGCTAATAACTGAAATTTAAGTACAAAAGTATCATCAACTTCATAATGATCATCATTCCACATAGCTATCCACCGAGTAATCTAATCATTTACTCTTACTGGTACCACCACCTGGAATACATATTTTTAAAACAAAAATGAGGGTTAGACCTAAGGGTCTAGTGAGTAAATCCCTGATATTTGGAAATCATTAAAATTCCTTTATATAAATACACATCTTCATATAATTACATACACTTCACACGTAAATTAATACCAATTAAAATTTACACAACATACCTGTCTCATTCCCCTTATCCCTCCACCAATGGCCAATATCAATTGGTTGCGAGCCAATTTAACACACCGGTCCAAAGCCCGGCCACGTATTATATTTTCATATAATACTCACGTAATTATAATATCTCAATATATTATAATCACCCACGTATGACATATTCATACCACATATCAAATATCTATTATTCACATATTGTATTCCAGTAAAAATACTTTTTAACGTAAAACTCACCTGATTAGTTTATCAGCAAAAGCCTTCTCAAGTTTATATCACGTATTTCCACCCTTCACAGAATCTGAAATTACACAAAATAACAGATATCTCTTCTTAAAACTAAATTTACGAAATCCTTAACTCAAATCGCAATCCAAAATAATATGAAATCGCAATGAACAGTACAAGTCGCAACGGTAATGAACAGTACTAAGTCGCAACCTCTTATTGCGACTTCACCCCGAAATTGCAACCCACTATTGCGACTTTACCCTAAGTCGCAATCAACTATTGCTATTCCACCCTGGAGTCGCAACCCACTATTGCGATCCCAAACCCGAATCGCAATCAACTACTGCGATTCCAAGCCAAGTCGCAAACGACCATTGCGACTTCAAGCCCAAATCGCAATCGACCATTGCGACTTCGTTGAATGTCGCAGTCCTCTATTGCGACTTCGATGAATGTCTCAGTTCACTGTTTCATCCTAAAACCCAGAATTTGTACTTTTAAGCTATGCATGTTGCTATAAAGATGCAGAAATGTTTAAGACCATTAACACAACCTAACCATAAGCTTAAACTTCCCAAAACATCCATTTTTAACAAAACCCACCAAGAACCTAACTAGTATCTTCAAGAACAACTTAAGGAATTAGGAATACAATTAAAGTAGGAATGTTTTACCTTGATTACTTCAATTTGGTACAAAATCACAGCAGCAATTCCTTCTTTTTCTTCAATTCTCTCGATCTCTCTCTCTCTTTCTACCGAATTATCACACATACACACACTTACACTTTGAGATATTTACTTCATTTGGACACCTCACTCTATTTAGAAAGAAAAGCCGGTTTGACCATGTGAGGTGTCAAAATAAGTTACCAATAAACCCTAAACTTGTTCCACTTGCCAAAACATACCCCTAACTTCTATTATAAAAATTAAAACTTACCCATTAACTTCTCACTCCTTAAAATACCCACATAAAGTTATAAAATTTTCATATTTTAAATTAAATAAAATACCTGGTTATTACAATAACAGTAAGGAAACTTCTTAATTGGATGTGTTTTAGGGGCTGTTTGGTTGGTTTTTCATTAAGTCTTGTGTGAATATAGATGTCTGTCTGGATTTATTCGTCTGTATAGATTGTGATATCTTGATGTTTGTTTGTTGTGCTGAACAAACGGTCTGAATGTCAGAAATGGCTATTTTGCCCTTCTATTTGTTTCTTGTTTATTGATCTTGACACCATTGCAACCAAAACCTAATCCTTGAATCAAACCCAAAATACCTAAAATCAAACCCAAAATCTAATCATTGAATCAAACCCTTAAAATAAAATGACCCTTTGTTATCTATACCTAAAATAAAATGGTTTTCTAAAGAATGCAAATCAAGTGGGACAAGAAACGAACACGCCGTTCTCCTTCCACTTTGAAAACAAAATCAACCCATCACAACTCGCAGATCAAATCGTAAACCCTAAAGGTACAAATCAACAATTCTAAAGTTTTATGGCATTTGAAACCTTAAATCTCGAATAGAAGTTATACTTTCTTATTCAGATAAATCACAAGATATACGAATACAGGGAGAGAGAAAAACGTTTTATCAGGTCATCGGAACAATATTTTAGGCATAGATACCAGAGGGTTTGTTGTTGTTCCTAAAAGTGTTGGGTTTAATGGACTCTCGACTCTTCGATTTTGTATCAGTTTCTTCTTCGATTTTCTGCAAATCGTCACCTGACCCACTCGCCGTCGTCTTCTTCCATCTCGTCTTTGTATCAGTGGAGAAATAGTCGGTGGAGAAACAGCAACAACCGCCGGAGATCGCCGGTGGAGAGTGACGTGAAGCAGGAGGCGATGGGGAGGTTTCTTGTGAGGGAGGGAGCAAACAAATGGGTTTAATGTGAGGGTAAAATGGGTAACCTGACGTCTGAGCAAATAAAGCGTCCATTTTTCAACTTAATCGCTAATATAAGCCATAGCTATTTTCATTAAGCCACTACCAAACACCTCTGTTAGGCTGACCGAATAAGCCATACAGAGCATTAAGCTCATTAAGTCAAAAACAAACAGGCCCTTAGAGCATCTCCAACAGCTTCTCTAAAATAGAGAAATTTAATATTTTATTCTCTAAATTACTCCAACAGTTTCTCTATAATGTTCTTTAAAATAGAGAAAACTAGAGAAAACGTACTCCAGTTCAGAGAATTCGTTAAAACTTGGTAGATGAAGAGAGAAAATATTTTTTTATTCATTCCCACAATAGGTTGACTTATTATTATTTTTTACAACTTTTTTTTAAAAGATGTATTGGGATGATAAATATAAGTAATATTTTAATAATATAATAGATGTTGAAATCTCTAAAATAAAGAATCTTTTGGAGCTAAATATAATTGTTTTTTGAGATTTTCACTTTTAAGTCTCTATTTTAGAAAAATTATAAAAAATCTGTTATCTGTTGTTAAGTTAAACCTCAAAATTTAATTATGAAACGAAAAATTAGAGCGAAGTAATTTGGTCTAAATTGTGTTTGGAGTAGAGGTGGCCAAATCGACCCGACCCGACCCGACGGGCTGACCCGAACCGAAACCGGCCAAGAACCGGTTCTGGCCCGACCCGGTCAAGAACCGGTTTCAAGCCCGAGAGCCGGGACCGGTTCGCGTATATAGGATTTTCCCCGGCCCGACCCGATTTTTTTCAAAAAAATTATAGCCGTTATGTGACCGTTTATGACCGTTGGAAAGCCTCTTTTGACCGTTTTTTGCTTCAAAAAACACCCTCCAAACCCCATATAAATACTAGGGGTGTTATGGAGTGATCACCACCTTACAATTGCTTACAAAACGCAAAAAACACTTACAATTCTCATTTCTCGGCTCTCGTTATATTCGTTTCTCGCAAAAAACACATACAATTCTCATTTCTCGGCTCTCGCTATATTCGTTTCTCGCAAAAAACGCATACAATTCTCTAGTCTCTACTCTCTACTCTCTACTCTAGTCTCTACTATCAAAAAAATGGCCGAACAAAATTACACCATTGTTGTCGATCATTCACGAAAATCACCGGTTTGGGATAATTTCAACTTGGTAAAATTTCCCGACGATACAAAAAAGGCGCAATGCAAATGGTGTGGAGATTTTCTAAAACCCGAATCAAATAGCACGTTAAAGCGCCACTTCGAGGAAAGATGCAAGAGGTTGAAATCGGGTCCCGATCCAACTCAACCCATACTTGACAATTCCGGTCAAGTATGGTCGTATGATAATGATCTCGCCCGAGAAATGCAAATGAAATGTGTCATTCAAATGGCGTTGCCGTTCGGACATTTCGACAATCCTCACATTACAAACATGATCAAAAATGGGTTCCAACCACGCTACAATGGTTCGGTAAGTCGTCAAACTCTTAAGCGTGATGCTTTAAAATATTGGAATAAGGTTCAAAAAATTATGCGAGAAATGTTTTTAAACTTACCCAACAAAGTTTCTTTAACTTGTGATGTATGGAGCGCACCATGCGGATTGCCAGATTCTTATATATGCATAACGGCACATTGGATTGTGCCGGGATCGTGGCAATTATGCAAACGTGTAATCACGTTTGAGCTCTTTGGTTTGCCACATTCGGGTGAACGTCAGTTTTATATAATTATGAGATGTCTTCAATATTATAATTTAAAAAATAAAGTTATTAGTATTTCGTTTGATAATGCTAGTAATAATACGGCATGCGTAGACCGATTACGTTTGGCTTTATCCCCTATTTTAGAGGGAAAATTATTTCATACACGTTGTTGCGCACACATAATAAACTTAGCCGTTCAAGACGGCTTAAGTAAACTTAATGAGCCTTTAACTAAGTTTAGGCTTATATTACGCCGAATTTTCACAAGAAATAAAAAAATGCAAAACTTATATAGAGATTATTGCAAACAAGTCGGTTTTAAAGCTTTGGGACCGGCGCACGATATGCCGGTTCGATGGAATTCGACTTGGAAAATGATGGATAATTTATTAAGACAACAACAATATATTCAAGCAATTTATAACATTCATTACCCGGATAACACGATAACTCAGGATGATTGGACAAGGATTCATGGCTTTCACGATATTTTGGGCGATTTTAAAACTGCAACAACTATGTTATCCGGTGTTTATTATCCAACGAGCCCTTTACTTTTAAATCAACTTTATATTTTGGCAAGTAAAATTGCTCAATACGAACAGGATTTGCACTTTCACGACGTGGTGAAACCAATGAAAGAAAAATTGGTAAAATATTTTAAAAAGATCCCCTTCACTTTTCTTTGTGCCGCGGCATTAAACCCGTTTTTAAATGTTACAGGTGTCGAAGTTTTAATACAAGCAATATGTTTATCGTTTGGTTTGGATTCTCTTACAAATTCTAGCTTTTCAAGGAAACGCATACAACAATTTAATACTGATTTTCATCAATTATATGAGATTTATAGAGTTAATTATGGGGGAGGAAGCCAACAAACCCCTACACCTCAAATGTTTTCACCGGGTTCTAGTAGCAGTCGTGGCCGAAACCGAGAAGACTTAATGCAAACTTTAATGCAATCGGTTGTCATGGAATCTTCTAAAAAAGCTAGATATGATGGGGATAATTTGGGTGAATTCAATCAATACGTACGTACTAATTTTATAACGACATCCTTCACAAACGTCGTAGATGTTGAATCCCTAGATTTATTAGAATGGTGGAAAAGTAAACAATCAAGTTTCCCAATTATGGCCACTATTGCACTTGATGTACTAACAATCCAAGCTAGTACTGTAGCTTCGGAGTCGGCCTTTTCTCTTAGTGGCAGGATCATATCGGAGCGTCGGACAAAATTAACCCCAAAATCGGTGGAGTGCTGCGTATGTCTGAAGGATTACTTGGATGGAGAAGACCGCATTCAAAATCGAACGAACCTGGAGGATGATATAGAAGGCGTGGAAGAAAACTTATTCGAAAACGACACAGATGAACTACTAAGTACGCCGTCCGTAACCGATAGTTCTGATGTTAGTAGTGTCGTAGATGACGAAGATGTAGACACCGACCGCCTTGACGATCAGACGGCTATTACACGACTGATGCAGTACAATACTCTTGAAGACTACAATCCAGATCAAAATCCATACTACGCTCCATACAATCCATTCAATTATAATCCATTCAATTACTATCCGGGTGATGGGAGTGGAAGTTCGGGAGCGGGACCTTCGAATGTTTAGAATTTATGTATTGTAACTTGTAACTTGTAAGTTTGTAACTTAAAATTATATATAAATTATAAAACGTAAAAGTGTATTTTAGTGATATATATTATAAATAAAACGTATTTTTAAAGTGTATTTTACTTATCCAATGATTCCAATCCAATTTTTCTTTGTTAAAGTTTAGTAATTAATTATTATACAAAGAAAGCAGTTAAAAAACAAAAAAATCGCAGGCCCTACTATGAACCGGTTCTTGGCCCGGTCCGGCCCGGTTTTCTCGAAACCGGTTCTACATACCAGTAAACGGGTCAGGGGATTTCGGTTTAAACCCGACCCGACCCGGTTCTCACTTGACCCGGTTCGCACGGTTACTGTGCAGAACCGGTTTGTCCCCCGACCCGACCCGGCCCGAACCCGATTTTTGGCCACCTCCAGTTTGGAGTTTGGAGGAACTTTTTGTTTGCACAGCTTCAATTCCTTGTCGTCTTTTGGTGGTTTGTCTTGGTCTTTAATATATGCTTCCAATTTTGTTTTCAGTGGATGGTTAAATTGTTTTGTATTTTGTAATTATCCATTTGTTTCCCTAGAATTGTCTTTTCTATATATTTCTCTTACCAGCATATTTGAAATTTGAAAATTTTGGAATTGAATTCTTCTTTTTTAACTAAAAAGGATTTAAAAGCTTTGGGGTATTATTTAGTTTATAGGATTTGAAAGAGAATTGAACGCAATTTTTTTTAAATAGCTTATAAGTATAAATTGTTGAAAAATAAAAAAAACATTTAAATTATTTTTTATTACATAAAGAGTTTTTAACATTTTTTTAAACATTATTATAAAAAAATTATATAAAATCTCGTGAAATATCAACAGCCTCAATTGTTCTAAATCACGTGTTCATCCTAAGATTTGCAAACCAAACTGTTTTTTTTTTTTTTGCACACCTTCAACCTACCATTTTCCCCTTTTAATCCGTTTCTTGTAAAGGGATTTTGGTATAATAGAATGATTTTAAGATATTTGGATTTCGTGAAAAGATTTGAATTTTGAGGTTTTTGAATTTGGGAAGATATGAAATCTTTCGTGTGTTGGTTTTATAGGATTTGGATTGTAACTGCTTTTTATATTCAATTTATAAAAACAAAGAATAAATAGTTATAAGAATTAAATTGTTTTTTTATTAATTGATTATATAAAATAAATGTTTTCAAAATATTTAAAAACATTATTACATAAAAATCCTATATAATACCAACAAACTCAATGAAATTTCTAACTTCCATGTTTGGGTGAAATCCCGATATTTTAAATCCAAGTAATCATTCAAAACAAACATATACCTGGATTAAAACTGAATTCAAAATCCCTCCTGAATTTATATACTAAATCCCACAAACCAGGATTTTCGTAACCCTCTTATTCATATCATTATCTTTCAGTAAACCGAACTATTCGTTATTTTGGAATAAAATTGATCATACGGAGACTAATCATCAAAAGATTTCCTTTTAAAACAACTTTTCCTATACAAAATTAATTCAAAAGTTAGAAAAGTGCCTTTTTTTGGGAAGGGTGTTCTAGGCTATGCCTAGACTAATCTCTTGGCAAATTATGACTCTCTGATTAAATCTCAGTGGCCACAATTGTTGTGTACGTCTGGATTATATTCGAATTCTGCACAGATGAGATATTTGCACCACATCCCCGAGGTCTTAACAACTACGTCACAACCCTTGTGGTTAAAAGTGCCTTTTTCAAGTATAATGTGTCTTATATAAAAAGGCATATAGTAAAAGCATATATGTTAAGAAGTTTCATAATATGAACGAAAAGGGAAGTCAAGAGTCCTCCCCACCATGACCCATTGTCAACTTTTCTTTTCCCTCAACATTTAATATATATTTATTGACTTGTTCTACGTATATAATCATCCCACACTACAATGTCAAAGGGCGAATTAAATAAATAAAGTTTCCAATTCTTTTTATATTTTATCCCTTAAAAGTATTAGCTAGGGATTTCTTTTAGTTTATAATTCAATTAACAAATGTGCATTTGTCTTTCCTTTTGTCTTTGTTAATATAAAGTGTTAAAGTTATCTATATCTATATCTGGGAAAATTATAACGAAACTAAAAAAAGTTATACGTGTTGGATGCTTAATTTCATTGTATGCTATATATACGTATATATGTATATGTACATAGGGGTGGGTTCAAATGAAAACTCAAATTCAATTGTAAACGTGAGGACAAACCACAGCCGTTGATTAATAATCCGGTGAAGAGATCAATGACAAAAAAATGCGGTGGCAATTTTGTAAATAAGTTGAAAACTCTGTTTATTGCCTTAATGAATATTTAGCGCGCAGGGTAAAATTGGAATCAGCCCTCCTTTGTTGACTTTTTATTTTCTTTTTTAATTAAAAAACTTTTACCTGCTTAAATTTTAAAATAAATTATCTCAAAAACTACTAACATTTTAATCAAACAAATTACATCAAAAAAAAAAGAATTTCGTGCTCTTCGATATGACATCCATCATGATATAGTTTTTTTTCGTTTTAACCGTTTTTACGTGAAATCGTGTATATGTGTTATATTCAGACTGAATATATGGAATTATTCAGTCTGAATAATTTACCTTTATTCAGTCTGAATAATTATATTCGTTTGAATATCTACCTTTATTCAGTCTGAATAATTCTATATATTCAGACCGAATAAAGATAGATATTCAAAACGAATAAATGTTTAAGTTTTGTTCTTTTTTCATATCGAATAGATATTCAAAACGAATGTAGATACTTCTCCACGCATTTGCTTAGACATTCCCCGTTTCCGAAGAAGCGATATTCGGATCATCTAGAAGCTTCTTAGCCTCATCCATTGCTAACTGTGAATCTGTTTGCCTTTATTTGATGCGAGACTCAATGGCTAAAGCAACGTCATGGTCAAAGAACCCTGAAGGCGATGGAGTCACCGCGATTGAATTTGGGTACGAAATTGGTGGGTCTATGGGTTCATCCAATGGCGAACCAGGGGCGAAAGATGGTGCAGTTGGTGGGACAATGGGTTCATGTAATGGCGAACCAGGGAGCAATGATGGTTGGGATGCCTCTTTAGCTAAGTCTAAAACGCGCAAACCTTGATCTTTTGGATGTAGATATTATTCATCCCGAACCAGTAGTGGTTTGCCATATGCAAAAGGTAGGTATGAAAAAAGAACAAAACTTAAACATTTATTCGTTTTGAATATCTATCTTTATTCAGTCTGAATATATAGAATTATTCAGACTGAATAAAGGTAAATTATTCAGACTGAATAATTTCATCGATATGACATCCATCATGATATAGTTTTTTTTCGTTTTAACATTTTTTACGTGAAATTTATTCGGACTGAGTATATAGAATTATTCAGACTGAATATATGTAATTATTCAGTCTGAATAATTTACCTTTATTCAGTCTGAATAATTTACCTTTATTCAGTCTGAATAATTATATTCGTTTGAATATCTACCTTTATTCAGTCTGAATAATTCTATATATTCAGACTGAATAAAGATAGTTATTCAAAACGAATAAATGTTTAAGTTTTGTTCTTTTTCATATCGAATAGATATTCAAAACGAATGTAGATACTTCTCCACGCATTTGCTTAGACATATCCCCGTTTTCGTAGAAGTAATATTCGGATCATCTAGAAGCTTCTTAGCCTCATCCATCGCTAACTGTGAATCCGTTTGGCTTTGTTTGATGCGAGACTCAATGGCTAAAGCAACGTCATGGTCAAAGAACCCTGAAGGCGATGGAGTCACCGCGATTGAATTTGGGTACGAAATTGGTGGGTCTATGGGTTCATCCAATGGCGAACCAGGGGCGAAAGATGGGTCTATGGGTTCATCCAATGGCGAACCAGGGGCGAAAGATGGTGCAGTTGGTGGGATAATGGGTTCATGTAATGGTGAACCAGGGAGCAATGATGGTTGGGATGCCTCTTTAGCTAAGTCTAAAACGCGCAAACCTTGATCTTTTGGATGTAGATATTATTCATCCCGAACCAGTAGTGGTGCAGGTCTTGGACTTGCCATATGCAAAATGTAGGTATGAAAAAAGAACAAAACTTAAACATTTATTCGTTTTGAATATCTATCTTTATTCAGTCTGAATATATAGAATTATTCAGACTGAATAAAGATAAATTATTCAGACTGAATAATTCCATATATTCAGTCTGAATAATTCTATATACTCAGTCCGAATAAATTTCACGTAAAAACGGTTAAAACAAAAAAAAACTATATCATGATGGATGTCATATCGAAGAGCACGAAATTCTCGTTTTTTGATGTAATTTGTTTGATTAAAATGTTAGTAATTTTTTAGATAATTTATTTTAAAATTTAAGGGGGTAAAAGTTTTTTAATTAAATAAGAAAATAAAAAGTCAACAAAAGAGGCGCTGATTCTAATCTGACGAAAATACCCCTAAAGCTGAATTTTAAGAATGACTTAAATATGGCTGCGATCAATGGACGAGATTTGTCCTCACGTTTACAATTGAATTTGAGTTTTCATTTGAACTTTCCTCTATGTACATATACATATATACGTATATATAGCATACAATGAAGACGGTACGTGTTGTATTTTTTGGTTTTCTTTTTCTTCCAATACATTTATACCACAAAAAGTTATAGTGTTTTACAGGATGATGATTATATGTGTCATTGCGGATAGGGCTGTCCGGCTGTAAACGAACCACATGAACACGAATGGAGGCTTGTTCATGTTCGTTCATTTAACTTAACCGAACAAATTAACGAACACGAACCGTAAATTAACGAACAAATTTATTGTGTTAATGCTCGTTCGTTAAGAAAATGTGTTTGTTCCTGTTCGTTTATGTTCGTTCATCAAAAGTTAAACGAACGTAAACGAACAAACTTAAACGAACGTAAATGAACAAACTTAAATGAACGAACGGAAATGAACAAAAAACAACCACCATACTCATCATTTCGTTCGTAAAAAATGCCTTAACAAAATGATAACCGGGTTAACTTATGAGGTATAAATAATGAAATCTAAAAGATCAATATATACTTGACGATTTTACATATTAATTTCATATTATATATGTTAGGACACAAAATGTCCTAATTATAAGATAGTTTTGTAAATGGGTAATTAATAGTAATATGGGCTTGGATATAGTGTAATGGGCTTGGGCTTAACTATGTAACAAGGGGGTATATATTGATAAGTGTGTGTAATTAGGGTTTGCAAGAGTAATTGCAATGTAGCCTCCATGGTGTAGTGTGTGTAAACTAGAGAGATCCATTCTCTCTCTAGGTGTTCTTCTTCATCAATAATACACCATTTATCCTTATCTATCTTCTTGTTACTATATCCATCAATATATGAATCGTTGCCTTGTTTAAATGGGACCAACAAGTGGTATCAGAGCCAAACCCGCACTTCAATGATGATTATGGTTTCTGAATACTTCAGTTCAGAACCCGCTTTTCAAAGAAATAATGGTTTCTGAATACTTCAGTTCAGAACCCGCTTTTCAAAGAGATTATGGTTTCTAAACACATCAGTTTAGAACCCGGACTTCAAAGAGATAATGGTTTCTGAATAAATCAGTTCAGAACCCGCACTTCAATGAGATTTATGGCTTCTAAACACCTCAGTTTAGAACCTGTACTTCAAAGAATAATTGACTTCTGATCATATCAGATCAGGACTCGCTCTTAATCTTTAAAAAAAATAGCCTTTGATTGTTACATGTGCTAATATTGTCAAATTAAGATCTTTGCAGATTTTGAAGGGGAGCTTATCCGTTCTTAAATCAGTCGATCATAATTTGAGGGGGAGATAATACTGATGACTGTAAGTATCTTCTGAACTTAATCTGAGATTGTTTGGAAGAAGAACGACTTTCAAGCATGAAAAACCTGTTCTTAAATGTTCAAACCACTTCTCTAATTCAAACAGATTTTATAATTTTAGAAAGTGTGTTTTAAATGTTTTCATGTATATCTCGGGTTGTTATATCATTGTTTCTGACCGTGTGTTTCCAAAGATTAATACTTGCGTATTATCTTGTCTATATACTTTCAAGTATTCATACACACCGGTTCAGCTTCTTTTTGACTTTGTTATTACCATGTCTCAAAACGAAACAAGTTATCGATGGTAATACTCCCGTTTGAATTTCCAATTTTGTTGAGCATCGTACATTCATTCAGCGTGAGAACTTAAGCGTTTCATTCAAAGGTTGTTTATATTTGTTCATATAAACAAAATATTCAATTCTTTGATACCCTAAGCGTTAATGAATATCCTTCATATTTGATCTGATTGATACATTGTCAGATTCACAAACAAGCCTTTCAAATTCATTTCATTCATTCAATATTCTTGTTGTGTGAAATCTTCAACGTTCAAATGCTCAAATATTTCATGAATATTTTTTAGGAGCATATATTTTGACGACAATGTTTTCAAAAAACTGAGATTTATAATTGTTCAAGCTAAACTGTGGAGTAACATATCTTTTAGGACAACATTTCATGGGAATCAGTGTGAGATATAATAGAACTTCTATGGATCCACGTTAACCAGTGTTTCCTACCCAAGAAGTTATCCTTGAGTGATTGAGGGGTGAGGGGTCAAAATCAAAGAGTGGGGGAGATAACTCATCCGGTTGAGTAATCTCGTTGTGATGAGGTAAAATGAAAAAGAGAGTTTGGTTAGAAGTGAGCTGATTAAAAACAGAAAGAGGGTGTGAGAATAGAGTTAAAAGAATACGAGAACTCTGCACCAGCCACTTTCTGAGCCGGGCAGCCACATTGCTGATTGGTTCACATTCTTTGGTGACCGTCATTGAAACAGGCAACTAGCCCATGCCAACTCTTGCATTAAACCCCACCAGCTACTCATTTCTTTCTCAACAAAGAAATGTTTCAATTTTCTTGGGGATGCAACATATTATCTATCCAATCTTCACTCGGAAGGTTTGGATATTGAAAAGAAAGAAGTTTGCCCCACCTTCGCTCTTCATTCATGCACATTGAGTCCGTGGAAAACTTGTTGCTGTCTCAACAGTTTACACAATTTGAGCCTAACTATTATCAATCATAAGTTGCTTCAATCATTTCTACACTTGCACGTACACACAAGGAATATGTTTTCTTGTCATAACGTTCATAGAAATTCCTTCGTGTTTTTCGATTATTGAATGGAAGCCCTGGAGGAGTGAACATCAAAAAGCTCCTTTCCAAAGTACATCTGTTGTACTAAGTGGCTTTGTGCAACTTACAGGCATGTTAACTGATTCATCCGTTGTTTCAGGGTTACCACTTTATATTGTCTGAATTTGAAAAGATTCGGATAAACATTTTTGGAATTGACGGTTATACAGATCAAAAGGAGGAGATTGTTTCTGGTATTCAAAGACTGCTGAAATTGAAAAGAATTTTGATGATCATGATGCTCACAATCATCAAAAAGGGGGAGAAATATCAAACAGAAGAAAAGAGGGAGATAATTCGAATATCTCAATCTTCGAAAGTGAAAGTTGAGATTTGCCAAAGTAAAAGAAGTTCAAGATAAAGTGTTTCCGAGAGAAAAGTTCAAGACAGTTTGTTCAAGATGATCAAATGCGTGAAGATACAAAGACAGACCATGCTTAAAGATTATTCAAGAATGTCTTAAACCTCAAAGCCCGTTTAAACCTCAAATCCTGTTCATAATTCAAAGACTGAAGATTTTTTCAAAAGTCAAAGGGGCAAAGATCAGTGATTCGAAGATATAAAGAGTTTGTTTTGAAGACCTTGATCAACCTTACACAGATTTGAAGTTCGTGTTTTCAAGACTTTGTGACTATTTGTTTCGGAAGAGCCTAAATGAAGATTAAAGCCGCCAAAGTGGATTCTTGAAGATAAAGCCTATCTGAAGATTAAAGTGCTGAAGACTAGCGTCATAATTTTTTAAATCTTGAATCCATAGGGGGGGATTGTTAGTACACTAATGTATCCAAGATTTAGGACTAATTGTAATTAGTCAACAAAGGTCAAAGTCAAAATAGCTAGGTTTGGTCAAAGGGTATATAAACCCAATTGTTAGGGTTTTGTGTGTGAGGTCATTTGTGTATCTAGCCACCATAGTGTGTGTGTGGCCTCCAAGAGAGAATTGTTCTACATTCATCATCTTCTACATTTTCTCTCAATCAATGAAGCTTATGAGTTAATCTTGTTACCTGAATCATTCTCAATATAGATATGTTTATATATACAAACAGACGTAAACGAACATAAACAAATATAAACGACCAAACATTAACGAACATAAATTAACAAACGTTCACGAACATAAATGAACGAACAAGACAATTGTTCATGTTCGTTCATTTAACTAAACGAACAAAAAACGTGTTCATGTTCGTTCATTTATTAAATAAACGAACATAAACAAACATACCGCATGTTTAACAGTTCACGAACAATTCACTGAACGTTCGATTCGTTTACGTGGATGTTAGACACATTTTATATATACTTTCATATGTTTTTTACATAATATACATAAATTTCAATATACACTTTTACATGCATATCAATTGCGCAAACTTATCTATATAATAGTAAAATAATTATAAACAATTAAACATGATTACTTTTATTATAAGAATATATAACTTAGAAATTTGACATATCGTAGCAAAATTTACCCAACTGATATATATTTTTAGTCTAATAATTTGTATCGTTGTTTCTGATTATTAACTACTTTTTAAGCGTCTGTAATCGATATATTTTATGAAAAATATAACGAGTCAGTGATAATATTGATATCAACTTCGTTTGCATTCCTAGCCAATGAAATTATATATATAAAATATTGAAATACGATATCATATTTTGCTTTATGAATATTATATTCTTTTGAACCTGGTCTTGTAGATCGAATTTCAATATATATATATATATATATATATATATATATAGCATGAAACACAGCATATGTTGCGCTGGTGTATCAAATCCTTTGAAGGACGAAAACACAAATGGAAGTAGAAAAATCAATGAAAATAACACCAGTTGTCCTACAAAATATAATCAATCTTAGGTTTCTATGCATCTCTTTTTCTTATTAATTATATAGTTTTTTATTATTTTATAGGTTTAGTTCATTTTATTGTATGAAAAATATCAAACAAAAAATAATAAACAAAAATATATTTTTATTAGAATTTATTTTTATAACCATTGGAAAATTACAATACTGTCCTTGAAATTTATTGATTATGAAGTTACTTATTTGCATGAAATAGTTAGATATATTATTTGTAATGTTCAAGAGTATCATTTTTAAACTTTAAAAATCCGGATTTGATACTTCATGTATGTCAATTTTCATGGGTTTTGATTCCTTTATCTAACAATTATTAACTCTATTCGTTAAGTCCAGTTAATTGAAGGGTATTTTAATAATTTTCTTTTTACTATTTTCTTAATTCTATATTAAAATAAATAATATTTCATAATTATAAACTGTAAATAAAAAAGATAAATAACCCCTCCCCCTCTTCAGATCCATGTCACCGAAAAACCACTTACCGCAAATATATAACGTGTTTTTTAATTGTAATATGAAATTAAGAAAATAGTGAAAATGACTAAAATATCTCTTATTTAACAAAAAAAAAGTAAAGGACTATTAGATAGAAGGACTAAATCCAAGTTTTGTAACATCCATTAAAAATGGCAAACTTCAGGCACCAAAATTGAAACTTTATTTTTATTATAATTCATTTTAAATATTTTATAATTAATTAATCAAACAATATAATAAATTATAAATGCACACCAGTTGTGATACTGTCTCCAGTTCATGAATATTTGAAACCCTAGCATCCATGGCTGGTTTCTGACGAATGCATGCATGTCTCTACACTCTACAGCAACAATAATTTTAAAATTTGACTCTTTCTACGTTGTCTTCTTGCTGGTGTCGTCTACTTCTTCCTTCCTGATCGTAAGTCTCATGTTAGGAATTGAAATAAATAATTCAACAATTAGTATACGACGAATGTGCCCGTTGCGATGTACTCCAGTTGGCTCAACACACAATACAACAAAATTGAGTTTATAAGACGTTTAAAATAAATAAGCTTCCTAATAAATTATTTTATAGGACCAAACAAAAAAACATCCTATCTAAAATTGCTACAAAAGGTTTTTAGGACACTTTTGATCGTCATAACAAGTTTTTTAGAATACTTTTCAAATAAAGTGTCATAATAACTATTTTATAGGACATTATTTGAAAAAGTGTCATATAAATATAAGTGTCCTCTAAAAAGATGGATTTATAGAACACTTTTCAAAAGCGTCCTATAAAATTAGCTAATATGACACTTTATTTTAAAAATGTCCTAAAAACCTTGTTACGACGCTTAAAAGCGTCTCATACACTTATTGTAACACTTTTAGATAGGACGTTATTTTGTTTGGTCCTATAAACTAATGTCCTATAAAACACTTTATTATGATGTTTATTTATTTTAGACGTCCTATAAACTCAAATTTATCGTAGTGACATGAAGAGATGCATGTTTGCTTAAAAAGCCGTTGTTCTTGGGTTTGAATCTGGCCCCCTCTTGCCTTAGATATAACTCACACTAGATTCGTTGGTGTTGGGTGTTGGGTCGGACCAGTTGGGGTTGTTAGTATTTAACTGTACTCAAAAATATATAATGAATGTCTTAGATACATTCTTTTTATACCCAAATGTTTGTAATAGCACTACAACAAAATGAATTTGTTTAACTACACTACAAAACAAATGACTTTTACCCAGAGAAATTTTTGTCCGTGATTACCCCGGATCATCCAGCAAATACTAATGGTTCGGTAAATTCCGATATTTTTTGAGAAAATACTCATGGATCACCCAAAGAATCCTTGGGTAAACTGTCACTGATTTACATTACCCACCAAAAATTTACCCACCAACTTATGTGACAGTATTATGACGAATCACTCTTTAGCGACAGATTTTTCAGGAAAAAGTTCATACGTAAAAGTGTTTCGTGTAGTAGTGTTAAGCGTCTAACTAGCCATTTTTGGGCTCAAAGTCTTAATTATGTTTCTATTTTCTGTCAATATAGGTAACTAGCAAACTTATGGGCCGTTTACCAAATGTTAACTCGGGTAAACGCTTACCAAGTCACATTATTTTATCGGATGAATATGGCACAAACCAAAAACCTTAACCGGTAAAAGCTAATTAATTAGGCAAGGTTTGAGAGTCTTACCCGATAAGTGAGGGCAAATACTCTTACCACGATTAGCACTTACCGGGAAATATGTTGCATGCGATACCATTTTGGTGGACGAAAATGTTACCCGTGATAAGTAAGTGAGAATGTTGAATTTCACCGATAACCTCGTCGTTTACCTCGGTAAGCGTTTGGTAAACGACCCCTTAATAAAACCATTTTACATCCCACTACAAGAACCGGGATTTATAATTCCTTAATAACCCTCATAGTATTTCAATTCAACGCCTTGTATATAGACTAAAAAACAAAGGCGCTTCACCGACGGTGTAACATATCATCCCAGGTCAACCGTACAAAATATTGTCCGTTTTGTCCACACACCTAGACTCACGGTTTTAAAACGCGTCTGATAGGGGAGGCATCAAGTTCCTCTTATAAGGCAACCTTTGTTCCCCTCCCCAACCAATGTGGGGTCTTACAATCCACCCCCCTTGGGAGCCCAGTGTCCTTGCTGGCACACCAGTCCGGTTCCCGACTCTGATACCATATGTAACATCCCAGGCCAACCGTACCAGATATTGTCCGCTTTGTCCACACACCTGGACTCATGGTTTTAAAACGCGTCTGATAGGAGAGGTATCAAATTCCTCTTATAAGGCAACCTTTGTTCCCCTCCCCAACCAATGTGGGATCTTACAATTTGTAACAACTGGGTTTTTCTATCAAAGGTTTGGAAGTTTTGGTAGCCAAAGTCTAATAAAGGAAGAGATGGGGATGGACCTTTCTGCAATTAATGAAAGATATTTAAGGGAGCAGATCCCTAGGTTTCCTCATTTATTCCATCTTTCCTGGTGTTGGCGGCTGAGAAGAGAATCGAGAAAGGGAGAAGGAAGAGCTTCAACCAGCATCAAATTTGTAACACCCTCAATTTCAACATGTGAGATGTTTCATCTTTCCCACTCCGATACATCCATAATCTCCAATTATAAAATATCTCAAATAAAAGAAAGATAATAAACTCCAAACCACAGCGAAATACTCTCAAACCAAACAACTTTTCCTAGTTTTAGTTCGTCCCATACTGAACTTGATTAGAAAGCAAAATACAAAACCAAATAAACATAAAAGTTTCCACCACAATTAAAGTAATTAAAAGTAATAATTAAACTTCTAAGCCGGTCCCTTGCCTTTGTCCACACTTGAACCTCCCGCGCCTGAGATGTATACTTATAGTCAGCAAAAAAACTCAGTGAGTTCATGGTTTTCGTGCATAGAATCACACATAATCAAGTAAATAAATATTTAATTATAAAAGGATCAATCATATCGCAATTTATTTGCCAACATACTTTCCACCAAAGAATCTCCTAACGGTTCTTAGTATGGTAGGGATTACCTCCTTTAATCTCCTTTATTGGCTCTGGTGGGCGCGACCCACATCTGGCCGTTCTCCTTCACGAGACTAAGCCCGTTCATTTTCACTGGCATACCGGTTGTAATCCCAACGCATACAAGAAACCGTTTTGTACACCACCAAAATTGCATAAATAGCATAGCATGCGAGAACTTTAAAATAGTAAAGTAATAGCATGCGAATCAACAAACACCAAATACATGTCATGGCAATAAACAATAACATGTATAACTCCGAAAGCTAATATGCATATCAATAATATTTCATGCAACGAAACATGCTCCAAAATAATGTACAAAATACATATGCATACATCTCAGGGTAAATCACATGAAAACTCACCTGATTGAGTGGATTGATTAGATTTAGCTTCCAACTCACGACCTACAATTTACACACCATATCTCATTAATGACTTAATTCACCAACGTCTACTAAAGGTCAATTACAACTCAACTTCTAGGCCAAATGGTCATCTCTTGTCTTATAATTTATAGACCTGATCTTCTTATCCCTTTATTATCGTATATTCCACTTTCAGATTAAAATGACCATACAGCAGTTAATAACTTAAATTTTAACATGACGTATGGACTTATACATCAAACAATTAATTATATAGATGATTTAATTGAAGTTAAGTAATAGGGAAATTAATTAAAATACCCTAAGTCAAACCACGTTTTACTGAAATACCCAAAATCTCTCCTATGTTACAAAAATACCCCAAAAATCCGCGATGAAGCCCGCGATCGCGGGCTCCAGGCCACGTGTCACCAAAGTTTGCCCACTTTGCCCGCGTTGGTCCCTCAAAAATGCCCGCGGTCCAGCTTTCCCCCCTCAAGAATGCCCGCGTGTGCAGTTTTGGTCCCTGCCCGCGTTTGACTCTCGTTGACCCCCGCGATCGCGGGCTACACGTGTCCAAAGTTTGCCCACTTTGCCCGCGTTGGTCCCTCAAGAATGCCCGCGGTCCAGCTTTCCCCCCTCAAGAATGCCCGTGTGTGCAGTTTTGGTCCCTGCCCGCGTTTGACTTTCTTTGACCCCCGCGATCGCGGGCTCCTGTGCCACGTGTCGGCACAGGGTTAACCCTAAAATCACTTTGACGAACCCTAAACCCTAAAACACATTTTTAACAATTTTTTTATAAAAACACAATTTTAACAATTTTTTATAAAAAAACACATTTTATAAAAAAATTGTTAAGAATGTGTTTTTTATAAAAAAATGTTAAGAATGACAACTTAGGTCCCTACGGTTTTAAGAATGACAACTTAGGTCCCTACGGTTTTAAGAATGACAACTTAGGTCCCTAAACTTTTAAGAATGCCAATTAGGTCCTAAACTTTTAAGAATGACAACTAGGGTCCCTAAACCGCACTTTATCTATATATAACAATATGATACGTTGAAATAAAATAAACCGCACTTTATCTCTATATAACAATATGATACGTTGAAATAAAATAAACCGCACTTTATCTATATATAACACTATTATACGTTGAAATAAAATACCACCGCACTTTATCTATATATAACACTATTATACGTTGAAATAAAATACCACCGCACTTTATCTATATATAACAATATGATACGTTGAAATAAAATAAACCGCACTTTATCTATATATAACACTATTATACGTTGAAATAAAATACCACCGCACTTTATCTATATATAACACTATTATACGTTGAAATAAAATACCACCGCACTTTATCTATATATAACACTATTATACGTTGAAATAAAATACCACCGCACTTTATCTATATATAACAATATGATACGTTGAAATAAAATAAACCGCACTTTATCTATATAT
This sequence comes from Saussurea involucrata, assembly GCA_033807775.1. NCBI lineage: Eukaryota > Viridiplantae > Streptophyta > Magnoliopsida > Asterales > Asteraceae > Saussurea > Saussurea involucrata. Next base: position 16,112,671 of record CM066313.1, read on the forward strand.
AACACTATTATACGTTGAAATAAAATACCACCGCACTTTATCTATATATAACACTATTATACGTTGAAATAAAATAAACCGCACTTTATCTATATATAACACTATTATACGTTGAAATAAAATACCACCGCACTTTATCTATATATAACACTATTATACGTTGAAATAAAATACCACCGCACTTTATCTATATATAACAATATGATACGTTGAAATAAAATAAACCGCAACATCTATATATAACACTAACTATAACATCTGTGAATGACTATGTAGAGGGATTTCTTTAACATCGACTTGACGCTAAAGTGCAAAGTTTCCTACATCGAGGACTTAAGAAACCGCTTTAGGGGATTAGGTGATCGCGCGGATACCCTTGAGACCATCTATAGAGGGACACCGTTCGGGCCATGGATGGATGTGTCTTACTCTGGTGGCGACCCTACGCTAGTACACATGTTTCTACAGTTGGAGGTCGAGGACGCCAACGCTGTGGCGGAGGAGATGCTTTTTGATTTCTTCGGCTCTCAATTGCATTTTGAGCGTCGTGAGTTCTGTCTAATTACAGGACTACGTTTTGGAGAGGCTCCCCCCTTCCTCCCTTAGAAGACTGCTCCTTCGTTGCTAGGGTTTGGGGCATTTCAGCATCTCGTTTGAAGCTGAAGGCAGCCCGGGACATGATGAAAGAGGGCCTTAGTGCCCTAACCGACGACGATGCTGTCCGTGTATGCTTGGTGGTGATCGTGGATATGAGCTTCCTGGGCCGTGAGTATAGCCAGTATGCTTCCGAGACGGTCCTTAGGGCCGTCGAGGACCTTGAGCTGTTTAACAGCTACCCGTGGGGTAGCCATATCTGGACACATTGCTACTCTATTCTGCACCGAGCCATAGCCAGACGCGTTGATCGACATGCAAAGATGAATCTTTGTGGTTTTACATACGCCTTCAAGGTTAGATACGTAGTATAACAATTGTAACTATTTTAATGATCAATGTCACGCAGGCCGGGATGTCGGGGGCATACACCTCGCAGATGCCGCCGCCGTTCGCCACCACATCAATCACAAACATCTTTGGCGGTTCGGCCGATGACTATTACAGGCCGGAAATGCATACTGTAAGTTATTTTGGTAGTTTTGGTTTAATTGTGAACATTTCCTAAATTGTACTTAAAACATTGAGTAACGTAATTTTCAGACGGGGTCTCCTATTATCCAGGATCACGTAATTTCCAAAGTTTAGTAAAACCCATATTTCCAACACCTAGTAAGTAGGTTTATGAAACTTGCGATAATCCTAATACAGAGATTATTGGATGAACAAGCATTTATTTCTTGATTATTGGGGTATTGGTTCTTGTTGTCTGGAAGTGATTCATATGATGCAAAAATTGGTATCATGTAATGTAGAACAATATCTATATTATAGAAACTTGCATTTGATAGTACCATAGAAATCTGATCTAAATTCTCATTAATTAGCTATGTTTGACTACTTAAAGACTAATTTTCTGCCTAATGAAAGACCTTTATTCAAGAGCAGACGAATATTGCAGTTACTTTTTCAGTGGAATCATGCAGGCAACTTTTTCAGACGAAATCTATAAACACATTCAAATAATAATAATTTAAAACGATTTAATGAATTAGTTAATATATGATTATTATGTTAATGCGATAAGAGTGTAAAAAAAAATTGAAAAAAAATAAGAGATGTACCATAAATTAAATAATTAACTATAAGAGTATAAATTTTAAATATAAAAAATATTTTTTTTATGTAGTGTATAACTGTATATGATATATATTAAAATATATAAATCCAAAAAAATTCAAGATTGGACTCATTTCGAACGTATCGAAGAGACGATTATAATGGTGTAATTTGTTAAAATTAAAACGTATTTTTTTAACGTATTTTAGTTAATAAACGATTATATGTGTTAAATGTAAAATTAAAATAATGAAAGTAAAAGGTATAAAGTAAATTTAGTAAATAAGTATAGGGGTTGAAAGTGTAACATTTCATTTTAAATTTGTAAAAATGGACGAAATGGGGTGAACAGTGCCAAAATATCAAAATTTTCATAAATGGTCCCTGGAATTTTTCAAAAATGGTCCCTTGCAATTGAAAAGTCACAAAAATAACGCGATCGCGGGATGAGCCCGCGATCGCGGGATTCCATTTTTCAAAAATGGTCCCTGCAAGTTTAAAAAAGTGTCAGAAAGGTCCCTGGCCCGCGATCGCGGGCTCCCATCGCGGATTTGTGGATTTTTTTCAAAGCAGTTGAATCCTTTTTCAAAAAGGAGAATATTTTTTTTCAAAGCAGTTGAATCCTTTGAAAAAGAGAATATTTTCAGAAAGGTCCCTGGCCCGCGATCGCGGGCTCCCATCGCGGATTTTTTTCGACCAAACAGTTCTACACTGAACAAGGGTCCAACCGTCACCTCCGGTAGGATCTGTGGCCAAGGCCACCCCCTTGTTTTCGATCGGTCTTTACGACAGCAACGAACCCAGACGTTGGTCTACGATTTTCAATGTTAATAGCATTTTAATTTACGACTTCGTCATGACTATACGTATGTAACTTCGAAAATCACATGAAACGCAACTATGCAAGATTGAAGTTCTTGCTGCTACCCAGAAAAGTTACGAGTCTATAAAACCGATGGAGGAGTATACTCACCAGAAACTAACGAATTTACTGCACAATCTCTTGAGCCCAGCTGCAGGAGTTTTCTCCAATTTTCTGTTGTTCTTCTCTCTCGCCAACCCCTCTACCGTACTTCTCCAAGAGTTTTCTCCTCTCCACGTCTCTAAGTTTTCCTTTGGTAACCACTCAACCAATAAATAAACAGGCTTCTCTCCTCCTCCTCTTATCTCTCACTCACGAAGCCCTCATCCCCAAGAAACGGGAAAACCTCCTACTGAATCTCAAATTCAAATAAGTTGGTTAGGAGGATAATGGCTTATCCTCATTTTCTTTTCTATTTTTTTTTAAAAATAGCACTATAATATTAACGATAACAATGACCATAATAACGATAATAATAATAATATTACTATTAATAATAATAATCATTATCATCTCCATAATAATAAAATTATAAAACTTTGGGTATTACAAAATTTTAATCAGGAAAGCTTCACTTTGGTAAGCATCAATTCCTTTCCTTTATTTTCTGTCTAGTAATGATCACAGTAATCAAGGTTTTTGGGTATTTTGGTGATTGAACTGTACATTTGTGGGAAAGAACGAAAATGGGGATTTACATCAAATTTGGTCTGTTAAGTGGTTGGATTGTTTGATTTTGGGAGTATACGAGGTTTAGGGAGTAATCTTAGCATTTTATGAAGAAGGATTTTATAATGAAAACTTTGGATTTAATCTAAACGAAGAGATTTTGGGATTTTGATTCGACAGTCCAGAAATCACCCATTCCGGGATAGAATGTTGGATTCCGGATTGGGACTTCTAGAGTGAAGTTTCGGGTTGAGAGTACCGAATCCCAGATGCGGATTCCAGGAGTGCGTACCGGATCCTAGATGGGGATTCCGGGAGTGCGTACCGGATCCCGGGTTGGGAGTTCCGGGAATGAGAGACCGGATCCCGGATGGGATTCCGGGGTGAGTATCGGATTCCGGTATGGGGTTCCCGGAAGTGGAGACCGGGTCCCGGATTCAGGATTTCGGAAAGGGATACCGGGTGGTAGACTCCGGACTCGGGAAAAGATCAAGGTTCAGGAGTTGGGTTTGTCACTAACCAGAGTGTACTGTATGCTCTAGGTGTGAGTTCGGTTCAGTTGAGACGCGTGTTTAGGAAGACCACTATAACCAGGTGAGTTCCCTTAACCTTTTTACGTGAAACAGAATGTTAATTCTTTTAACAGATCATGGTATGTTTATGAGTACAATTATTCACAAGTTTGGTAAGTCTTTATGAAAGTATGTTTTCTGACGCAGGATTATTTAATCTTATGAAAGTGTTTATCGAGATTACGCGCTTTGTGATCTATTGCTGACTGTGAGAATATGTTATGTGGAGGTGAGTTGTACGGTGTGATTAGTGTACCTCGGGATCCGATGGTCCCTTGGGAGTTTATTGGAAACCGGTGGGGTGGAATTTGTTTCCTTCCTACGCGGGTAATGAGGAGTCTGCTTGGGCCCCGATATGAGGCGAGAGGGGAGTCTGCTTGGGCCCCAATCGTGGTTTTGTTGGATATGATCCTTGAACATCGTGCAAGTACCCCTGTGTGTGATGTTATATGATGACATGTATGATTTTCTAATGAAATGATTTATATTTCGGAATTAAAGTTTGTTTTCGAAGGGAATTCACTAGACCGTTTGGTCTAACCCTCGCTTTCCAAAACTAAACCATTTTCAGGGAAGCGCGCTAGTGGTGCTTCAAGCAAGGGTAAGGAGACGACTTGAGCTAGAAGTCGGAAGGCTTAGCACGAAGCCCTATAGTTTTGACGGGTCGCATAGATAGAAAGTCTCGGTTGTGGATAGTATGCCTGCCGCTGTCAAATTTTGGATAGTTCAGACATTAATTATTCAGTTAATGACATTTATATTGTGTAATTGGAACCCGATTTTGGGAATTTTATTCACGTAATGCTTGGAGATGTTGTGGGTTGTTACAAATGATATCAGAGCCATAGTTTAAGGGATTTAGGTGGCCGGACGGGCCTAAACTTAAACTGTGGTTTGAGGGACACAACCGAGATGTAGGATGCCTTTAAGAAAGATCACTCTAGGTGCGCTAGGAAAATAGGGTAATGAGAACTGTCGTGTAAGGTAAATTTACATTACACCTGGCCAGTGTAATTGCGAATTTACGGGTACATGTACGTGCTCGAATTGCCTTAAGTTGGGTTTGAGTGGTGATTGTGTGCGGTTGTTCCAGTTCTTGTGCTATATGGTAGGTTGTTATGGTTGAGGCAGTCCTTGGAGGAAGGTGGAATGTAACTGTGATGGTAACATGGTTTCGTTAGGATGCGTACGTCTTTGTTATAATGCGTAAGGTCGTTTATAGTAAGATTTGTTGGCACTTTCTAGAAGGAGGGTGGTTTGAAGCGGTGATGAACAGATAAAGGGTGGAAATTCTGGATTCAAGAAGGGGATGAAGGACGAAATAGGGGTGAACTCGTAGTTTCTAGTGTGTCCCCATTCCTTGGTTCGATGGGTCGATCAGTTGGGATTAGAACTGTAATGGGAAATCTTGTGAGCTTCAAAATAATCGAGTGAAGAAAATGAACCCTCGGCTGTTAGTCAAGCGGTGTAGTGGCCGGATTGGTGAAGGAAAGATGTTAGTGATGGATCGAAACGTGTGTGTGAGTAGGAAACGAGTTAACCGATCGTTTTTCACCCTTAAAGACTAAGTTTTGAAATCGCATGGTCGTGGGTCTTTGGTCTATACAAAATTGAAGGGGTGTGAAGCAACTGTACCACAAGTGGATATGAGAATGAGAAGGCGACCGATGGTTGAAAGTTGGGTGTCGAGGATAAGTTCCTGTAGGAGTGATGTTGGTCCTGGTTAGAGTGAATAGCCTTCATCGTAAAGTTAGTTTCATGCAAGGTGTCTTTCTTAAATGTTTTACATGGATTCTTATTGCGTTAAGAATATTTACAAGCATAACGAACTCCTTGTTTTATTTTTGGAAAATGAGTCGACACGCGTGAGCGTGTGTTTAAAGAAAAGATAAACTCTTTTACAACACACGATGGTGTTTTGAGCATGGTGATCTGTAAATTATTTTACTTTTTCAATGTAAGGGTAAACCCTGTAGTGAAAGTCACGAAAACGTTTACCGCAAATGTTTTACAAAAGAGTATAGGAGCCGATTAACTCGTTCCGTATAATTGATTTCGTTCTGAGGGTTTAAATCATATTAGAAATGTTTTATTAAACACGTTTTATTTGGGTCAATACTGGTTCGGTTGACTAAGTCGCGAATTATCTTGGGGTGGCATGTGAGCGACCTTAGGGTCATTGTGTCTACGTTTCGGATTGACCAGTAAGGTGCTATATTAATGTCAATGTGTTTTTCATTATGGTATCTATCGAATTTTCAAATGTGTAAAATGATTTAGAAATTATTGTGTCGTCATGCATGAAGGCTATGAACTCTGTAGGTCGTAGTGGACGGCAAAGCTAAGAACAAGGAGGGGTTCAATTAGAAACTGTTCAATTGATTTGATTTCGGTCGGGTTACGACCTTAGTATTTCAGTTAGAGGAGAGCGTGAAACAGTAGAAGTCTCGGGTATTGAACTTGTTAGTGTTGGATAATGGGTGCTGTGATTTCCCATGGAGCGGGCATTCACATGTTGAAGCTGAAGGCTATTGAGAAACTCTTAGTAGTAGCATGGTAAAAAGTAGATGATGTGCGATGAAATGCTTTCAGTTATGAGACAGAGTGGTGAATGGTAATGTAATTAGACTATGCACCATACGAGTCTTAT